>WITN01000245.1:0-107295 GCA_015025155.1 Lactarius quietus
AGTCTCACGAATGTTCACACCGAAACAAAAGAACAAATCGTGACAACATTAGAAGAACAAGTGTATGGGCGACGATCAGCGGTCGAGCTTGCAATAGACGCCAAGCAATATACCAAGAACGTCGAAGTACCAAAAGAATACCAACAATTCGCACGGGTATTCAGCGAAGAAGAAGCAAAAAGATTCCCACCAAAACGAAGTTGCGACCACGCAATGAATTCAAGAAGGGAGCACCAGACGTCATCGACTGCAAAGTATACCCAATGACAAGGGTAGAAGACGCAGCATTGGACGAGTTTATTGACGAACAACTAGACAAGGGATATATTCGTCCCTCAAATCCCCGTACGCATCATCTTCTTTTTTATCAAAAAGAAGGACGGGAAGCTACGACCCGTACAGGACTATCGGAAGATCAATGAGTGGACCATACGAAACCAATACCCACTCCCCTCATTGATGATCTAGTCAGAGATCTTGGAGGAGCGCAAATATTCAGTAAGCTCGACGTCCGACAAGGATACAACAACATCCGGATCAAGGAAGGAGACGAACCAAAGCCGCATTCAAAACACGTCGGGGATTATTCGAACCGAGTCATGTACTTTGGCTTGTGTAACTCCGGCAACATTCCAAAGCTTCATGAACACCATCTATCAACCAATAATCACAAAACACGAAGCGGCCGGAACAACAATCAGGGTATATATGGACGATATTGCCATAGCAACCAAGAGGCAACCACTAGCAATCGAGAAACACCAAACGCAGTCCGCGATGTGCTCGCCATAGCACAAAAGAACGATCTTTTTTCAAACCCGAGAAATGTGTCTTCAACGCTCCCAGTATGATTACCTGGGGGTAATCCTTGAAGAGGGGGTGACACGCATGGACCCCATCAAAATTTCGGGCGTCCGCGATTGGCAAACACCCACATCAGTAAAGGAAGTACGATCATTCCTGGTTTTTGCAACTTTTATCGGCAGTTTATCAGAGGATTTGCCAACATCGCCAACCGCTCAACGAGCTTACACGAAAAGACGAACCATGGCAGTGGGAACAAGACATCAAGCAGCGTTTGACACGCTAAAAAACGAGTCACCACAGAACCCATATTAGCACACGCAGACCAAACCCAGCAATTCGACCTAGAAGTGGACGCGTCAGGATTTGGTCGGAGCGGTACTACTACAAAAGAAACAAGACGGAAACGACATCCTGTGGGTTATTACTCGGCAACACTCAACGCCGCCGAACGCAACTACGACATCTACAACCTAGAGTTGTTGGCCATCGTAAAGCATTACGAAACTGGCGACACCTGTTAGCAGGCTCGCCACAAAGTACGCATTTTCTCCGACCATCTTAACCTCAAATACTGGCGGACCCCCAAAAGATCAGTAGGCGAATTGCCAGGGAAGTACTCGAACTCGCGGAATACAACTTCGAGATACATCATGTCAAAGGCACGGCCAATGGACGAGCCGACGCACTATCTCGAAGACCGATTACGATCAAGGAGAAGAAGACAACGAAGACGTCGTCGTACTACCAGACAAGATATTCGTACGAACAACCACGACCACCCGACAACAGACGAACAGAGGATACGTAAGTGGGTCGACCCCCACAAACTGACAAAAGCAGATGGGCTCTGGTGGTACCGAGGACAACAGCTCGTCGTAACAGGACCAATGGAGGAAATCAGAGAAGTAATTCCACACACCACGATCCACCCATTCATGGCCATCCAGGAATCAACCGAACAACGCAATTAGTGGAGCGCCACTATTGGTGGCCAACAATGAAACAAGACATTGCGGAATACGTCGAGGATGCGCAGAATGTCAACGATGCAAGGTCAACACACAAAAGACAAGCACCGTTGCAACCAATATTTCCACAGTCCGAGCGCTGCCATTCGAGGTGGTGGCACTAGATTTATTACGAAGCTTCCAGTATCAAGGGGATACGACTCGGTACTCACCATCACAGACCATGACTGCTCCAAAGCAGCCATTTTCATACCATGCAAAAGAGATCTCGGGAGAAGAAACTGCGGCACTATACGCAAAGCATGTAGCGCGGTTTGGACTACCCTCAAAGATCATCAGTGACAGAGACCCCCGGTTCGCGTCAAAATTTACAAGGGAACTATGTCGCGTCCTAGGAATACGACAAAACATCTCGACAGCCTACCATCCACGAACTGATGGACAATCGGAACGGACCAACCAATGGTTGGAGCAGTACCTCAGGCTTTGGGCTAACGAGAGACAGAACAACTGGGCGGACCATCTGGCGCTAGCGGAGTTCGCACAAACAATTGGGCAAACGAATCTACGCGCGAAACACCGTTCAAGTTACTAATGGGCTATCACCCTGTTACTAACTGGACAGATAAGAAATCGCCAATACCAAGGGTCGAAAAGAGACTAGAACAATTGAAGGAGATAAGAGCAGGCACAAAATCACATGCGGCGCGCGCAACAGTCATGGATCAAGCATCGTGACACCCCCAAATACCAGATAGGGGACAGGGTCTGGCTTGAAGGACGCCACCTACGTAAACCAGCCAACCACGAAGCTTGCGCCCAGAAGACATGGACCGTTCCGGATCGTCCAGGTGATGTCTCCCGTGAATTATCGACTCGAGCTTCCCACGCAGTGGAGCATCCATGATGTCTTCCACACAGATCTCCTGACCCCTTACAAAGAAACGAAGACTCATGGCGTAAACTATCAACGCCCACCACCAGAATTGGTAGGAGACGTGGAAGAATACGAGGTCGAAAAAGTACTAGACTCAAGAAGGCGTGGAAGGGGGCGTAAACTGCAGTACCTAATCAAGTGGAAAGGCTACGCCGACTCGGACAACCAGTGGGTCCCGTGGGACGACGTACATGCGGACGAAGAGATAAGGAAGTACAAACAAGCCAATCCAACTGCCGAGACTCACATAAAAGCAGTCTCAACAGGACCTCTAGGAGACGCATCTCCAACCCACTTCTAACATGTCCCATGTCCCACTCACCATCATCAGCCTTGACCTCCCTCACACCAGCGAGCTCACCACATACGACAACAACAACAATGTGGACGACCCATTCTGCTCGCCGTCGAGCACGTCAGGGCAGCAGCAGAACGCGACCAAGACGACGGAACAGCGAGAACGGACCTGGCCGAGGCTCGCCGGCGATTCCCCACACCCGCAAGCGGAAGAGTGGAGACAGATGAGGAGGGACTACGGGTTGTTGAAGGAGGTGATGACCTCCTGGCGACTGGATCAGGTAACGAGGATGACGCCGCAGGAGAGACGGACGAGGATACAGAGTTGATGAGGCAAGTATCCTCCAGCCCTCCACCGCCGTCACGTCCACCACCGCTGTCGATCAATACAGCGACGAGTCCTCCGATGGCTCGTACCACGACGCCAACATTATCTGCACCAGGTGCGATAACCCCAAGACTACTGCCACTGCGCTCCCATGCGCATCCCCCCTCGAATCACCAACGAAGAAGAAGAAGGCGACGTTGCCGACGAAACCATGGATGACGAAGGACGAGCACCGCCGATTGCTGTCATCTACGGACCGACTGCGGAGGAAGGGTATGCCATGCGAGGGCTACCATCCTACGCCGAGGCACGCGACCCTCACCCATCCATACGCGCCGAGCGATGCGCCGAGGCGCCCTCTCCGTACCCTATCGCCTACCCCAGCGGCTTCGTCCTCAACAACGGGATGAACTGGGTGCCGATGGTCATCGAGCACGAGGGGCGTCGCATTCCCGCCCGATATGTGCGGGTGCGAATGTGCGACAACCCGGAGGTTTTCGGACCATGGGGCGTCATACGCCAGTATACCGAGGGGAGATTCACGCTGAGCCATGCCGAGATATGGGACCCGCCGCTGAGTACTCTCGTGAAGATTTGCAGTACCTAGGAGCTGACTTCGGGGACGGCGCCAGGTGACGAAGCCCTTGCTCGGCTAGGGGATATCTCCCTGGGCGGCCGAGGTGAGGCGATACCGCGCGTCCCAGGAGGTCATCAAGGAGCTCGAGGTCGCAATCAAACGATCTCTTGAGGACGATATTTTCGTCCACGTCGACCGAGCTTCGTCACTCGGAAAGCGGCTGGGGAGGGCCCATGCCATTTTGAGGGTACGGACGAACACGAGACTGACGTAGGGCTGACCACAGTGCCTAACTGGGTAGTGGAGCGAGGGCGCTCACCCTTGTGAAGGGGGTGATGTAACGTCCCGGGTCATAGTAGGTATCTGACCTAACCGATAACCGAGGGGGCGTGATCAAGGGGACACTTACTGTACATACATACGGCTGACTGACCGATTACTGACGCTGACTGATGACTGACTGATGGCTTACGATACGATGACTGTGACTGACTGATGGCTTACGATACGATGACTGTATATCCGTGGACGATTACCTAGCAGATTAGTAGTAGTGGCGGTCTCGCTGACAAAGGCGGATCGCGCTAGTAGTACATAAGGAAGCTATCGACTGTTGTAGTCGATAGCTTGGATTTCTTGTATCTCTCTCGACTTGTTATTCAAAGACGTGTTCTCTCTCATCCTTCGGGGTCGCGATTCATCTACGGGACAATTAAGCAAGACTCCGCCTTCGAGCGTTGAGACGATACTCTGCCTTCGTGCTAGAGTCAGGAATTCGCTAAGTCACCGCGTTCACCCTTTAGCCGCCTAAGTCAGGCTCACGTGCTGCTCGCACGTAACACCAATCTTTGATGCCTGCAATTTTAACGGGATCCATGCGTGTTACCCCCTTTTCAAGGATTACCCCAGGTAATCAAGGGATGCAGCATGGAAGGTGCATTTTTCCGGTTTAAAGTAGAGATCATATTGTTTCACTACTTGGAGGACGTCTTTGACTGCTTCACGTGATCCTGTAGAGTTGTTTTTTGTGGCAATACCAATATCGTCCATATATACCCGTATAACCGTTCCTCTTTGTTCGTGTTTTGCTATAGTGTTTTGTAGATAGCATTCATCATCGTTTGAAATGTGGCTGGGGAATTGGTGAGTCCAAAGAACATGATGGTTGGCTCGAACAGTCCATATGGTGTCTTAAATGCCACCTTGTGTTCGTCACCTTGTTTGATGCGGATGTTGTTGTATCCCCATCGAACGTCAAGTTTCGTGTAGATGTGAGCGCCACTAAGGTCCTTGAAAAGAGTTTGCATGAGAGGAAGGGGGTAGTTATTGCGAATAGTGTATTGATTTAGTTGGCGATAATCCTGCACCAGACGTAGCTTTTCATCCTTCTTTTTAACGAAGAAAAATGGTGATGCGTACTGGGATTTTGAGGGTCTGATGTATCCCTTTTCAGATGTTCGTTTATGAATTGCTTTACTTCCTCATCCTCTTGCAAGGATAAGTCATAAATAGAGCAATTGATATGGTCTGGTACTTATTTCTTGAATTCAATGGCATGATCCCATTCCCAAGATGGAGGGAATCAATGGGATTCCTCTTCACTGAACACCTTTTCGAATTGTTTGTATTCGACCAGAATTGTTGTCACTTCTGCTGGGCCTGCTGCAATAGCCATTTCCGTGCCTGCTCCTTTTATAGAGCATTGTGATTGAAGGGTAGCTATAATGTCATTCTTTTCGTCCGTTGACAGGGTACAAGTGGCGATGGATTTGCCAAATTGCCTTATTGATTTGATGATAATCGGATGGGTGTTTGAGCGAACATTGCCATTCTTCCAGTCGAATTCTGGTTCGAAGGCGCTGAGCCAGGGGTACCCTAGCAAGATGTCTTCTTTCCCTATGTTGGTGACTAAGAATCTCATTTCCCTACAATGCCCTTTGGTGAATATTTGGAGATCAACATAGTGAGTGATCATCCCCCCTTTGTTGGTTGTGTCATCAATGTTAAATATTTTTTTAGGTTGTGGCAATGGAGCCTTTCCCAATCCTAGTTGTTTCACAAATCGTTCATTGATGAAGTTGTCAGTCGCCCCGAGTCTACAAGCACTTTTATGTTGGCCTTGTTATAACATGTTTGACAGAGTACTGGAATTCGCATAGAATGGAAGTGAGTTATGTATACAGCATTACAACGTAATGCCCTCACCCAGGCCATTGGGTTCAGGCGTCCCCAAAATCCTTCCTCCCCATTAACTCTTGCATGGCAAGATCTTTGAATTTGTCCATTTCATTGGCAGCCATGCGCAGCCAATCGTCCTTTCCTTGGGTAGCCGTTCGATTGTCCGCTACCATTTGGGCAATGTGAAGATCTTCTCCTACTTCACTACAATCATCCACTACTCCTGAGCCTCTTGCATTGACCCTGGGTTATTGAGGCTGCATACAATTGTGACTGAGATGTCCTTTCCTTTGACAGTTGTAGCAAATAACTTCCCTTAGGTCTGGCGGTTGTTGCCTTCTCAAAAATCCTTCTCTTGGCTGATATGGGGGATTTCCTCCTCTCCCTAATTGTTGCGTGGGTCGCTGGCCCTTCGATCTTGTTCCAATACTTGTTCAGCGTTAGCCAATCTTCCCCTAGTCCTAGTACGATCGGCAGATGTATCCATAGCATTTGGGTTGCGATTGGTTTGAAAGGCTTTGGGCCATCGAGATGATGTTCCCTGCACCTTGAACTGATTGAATTTATTCTGCATGTGGATCCATTCGCTGTGGCATTGGATACTGTTGTTTCGCCATTCTTCATACGTATGAGGTTTATCCAGGATGTATACGCTTTCATATAACTTTCAAGGGAGGACTTTGGCGAATAGTTTGACCACCAATGGTGTTGAAACGTAATAAGTACATACGTATCTTATCTATAGCAGTTACGACATTACAGTAGTATCGTACATATGATTACCATATTAGGGTACTCCGTTACGCACAAAGTGGGCGCAACTCCAATATGGAGGGCGCAAGTCTTATCAGTATCACATGTGGTGATATTGAAGACTTCTGGGGTGTTTCACATCAGGCGTCACTGAAAACGCGATATTGTGGACACCTTTACTCATCACTTTTACGCAAATGGACATGGTGGGACCATAGGGACCGGTTTTCCTATAAATGAGGGGAGTAGAGCCCCTCTAAGAATACAAGTTGTTCACTCTACGCACACTTGAGCACTCCTCTCTACAAACCTCTCTACTAGTCTCTATACCTTCACAAGGTGAGACTCCATAACACTGTTTGCTGCGCTGGTTGCTGTGCAACAAATGGTTCATCTACTCGATAACCAGCAGGCAAACTAGATTCTCGAATTTAGCCACATACACGTCGATGTCCTGATTCCCCATCTTGATTCCTTTTCTGAGCTCTGCTCACGCTCTTTCTTCTCATAGCGTGTCACGGAATTGTCATTTGAATGACAACATGACACTATCCCATAGCCATGGATTTGCAGGATCGATGTGATTGACTTGTACTTGAAGTCGCATCCATGCACTGATGGATCCTACCCATTCAGTGACATGGGGTCCTTGTATGTAAGTAAGGAATAACATAGCTTTCTGGAATGGCACTGCCATCATTGGATTATTGATGTTGATCCCTTTGTATAATTCCCACTGGAGAAGGAATTCTTCCACTTTGGATCAATCTCCTGTAAATATGGTTGGGGCGTTGCCCCACAACTTATCGCTATGGGTTCCTGGCATTCTGCCCATTACTCCTCCTGGTGGTCCTCCTCCTGGCAATCCTCCTCCTGGCAGTCCTCCTCCTGGCGGTCCTCCTCCTGGCAGTCCTCCTCCTGGCAGTCCTCCTCCTGGTGGTCCTACTTCCTGTGGTCTCCAATTTTGTGGTATACGTAGGGGAAATCCTCTTCCAGGAAAGGGATCTTGATCTGGGGGGTCTGGTCGGTCTGATCCTGCGATTCGTAAGTCTGCTATGTTACGATTCGCCAGTATTGATCAGCATAAGCGGGATGACGAGTCGCTCCCGAGACTTACTAAGGGACTGTCGTGGTTTACTCATGTACGATTACTGATGATTACTGATAGTATTAGTGGACGATTACTTAGCATAGTAGTAGTGGCAGCATGCTGACGAAGGCGTGCAGCCAACAACCAGTTATAAGGGCGCTGTAACTGATGTGGTCGACAGCTTTACTCTCTTGTATCATTCTCAAATCCTAGTCCGGTTTCCTCTTCAATAGAACTAGGACCGCATCGCTCCCTTAGGAAGGCACTTTCAGGTGTCCTTGTATACAGTCACGCCTGCATGCGTTGACTCCATTTGCTAAGTCACAAGACTCTTCCCCACTGCGTGTAACTGCCTAATTCAGGCTAGGGTCACATTGACCATAACATTAGAGTAAAGCTCTACGCTACACGCCGTGGTGACCATCACAACAAAGGAGGTTGGGAGTTTCAACCCTTCCAAGTTAATTCTAGGGAAAGGGACGCTCCTGCAAGATACATTATCAACCGAGTCCGTTGGAGGACAATCCCCGATGACAGGAGAGGAGATCTCGAACATTTCAATACCGGGTATTACGCCGAGGCACCCACTGCCCAAAGATTCCACCCTATCATCTTTCATCACAAAGGTGTTGTTAGGTAGAACTCAGGTGGAATAGGACTCTCCACCACTTTGAAGCAGCCAGACCAGCGGGCGACAATCTCAATTGCAACATCCCATTAGTAGACACACTACCAGTCGAAGAACAAGGAAGAATTGATGGAGAAGAAGAACATCTCGAGCCCATATCTCCAGAACTTCAACATCGAACACCCGCAAGGTGGATACCAGCCATACTAGCGAACGGGCACAGATGCCATCAATAACAGAAGAACCTGAGAACATCTATGTCCATGAAGACAAACCCGCAGTAGAAGAGATTACCCACCAAACAGCTACGTTGCACATTCCAGATCCTATCAGAATGGCAACTCAAATGGCGATCGAAGAACCCAGACCCCAAATAATCGACGAACGAACCAGGCATGTAGTAGACATGGACCCAGGAGATTTGCAAGCGGTAAGGCGGGCCATGGGACCAGATCAACCAGATCAACCAGGAGGCTTCGACTTCGATTACAATGAACCACCTCCTCCACAACATGCAAGAATCAACCAAGGCAATGGTATACGAGGGTATCCCTTCAGATGCCAGCCAGATATAGGAGGAGCCCCACCACCGCAAGGAGGGGGAGGAGACCCTCCACCACAAGGAGGAGGAGGAGGCCCCCCACCACAAGGAGGAGGACAACCGCATCATGCACCAGCCCCCGCCACAGACAAATTTATAGGGAACCCTCCAAGTCCCTTCAATGGGGACCGATCAAAGGTCGAAGGATTCATCCTTCAATGGGAAGTTTACGCGGGGGTGAACGCCAGTCACACTGCAATGAGGAACAAATACCAAAAAGCTATGTTGTTTCTCACGTACGTCCAAGGAGACCTGGTTAATGCCTGGGTTATGTCCGCAAGCCAGTGGATAGTAGGAGAAGTAACAAGGGGAGTCAGCCAATTCGACAACAGACTATGGGACAATATCCTGCAAGCCTTAAGAAGGCAATTCGCTGATGTCCTCAGCAAAAAATGTGCACAAGCACAACTGGACGCAGGAATACAGATGAAAGAGGGAAGAATTGACGACTATATTGCATTGTTCGAACAGCTAGTCCGATATGCAGGCTACGACATCAATGCTGAACAAACACTCAAGTACTTCATAAAAGGGCTACCGAGGGCGCTCTATGAAGCAATGTATCAGCACGACGACCCAAGGACATATGAAGAATGGAGGGCATCGGCCCTCAAATGACAACAGAAGTGGATACATATGCAGACGGTACGCGGTAACCTCGACACCTTCAAAAGCAGTGTTAACAAAAACCAATCGGGAGCATTGGCAAAATTGCTGGATCCATTACCACATCCCGACACAATGGACACATCGGAGTCAGAGGAAGACTCGCGGGAGCAGAAGATGTAATCAATGCTCCACGACCCCCATTCCCTCCAAGAGGGGGGTACTTACAAAGACAACGCGGAAACAGGCAGGACTTTAGTCAAGTCCGCTGCTACAACTGCAACAAAATGGGGCACATCAGCCAAGACTGTTGCCAGCCACGATGGAACAAACACAATCAGATAAGGAGTGCCAAAGAAAAACCAAGGATGGATGAAGACAAGGCAGAAGACTGGCTAAGAGGAGTAGCCAGCGAAGGAGACGACGTAAAGGACCTCATCCTTCAGAAATTGATGGGGACGGATTTTTCAGACACCTGAACCCGACGGCCTGGGTGAGGGCACTTCATTGTAACTCAGTGTACATTATGTGCTACTGATCTATGTGAGTTCCAGTTCAACTGCACACGCATTACAATAAGGCTGAACTAAAAGCACTAGTGGACTCAGGAGCCACTGATAACTTCATGAGCGAAAGCTTCCTTTAGAGAATGGGGATAAAAACACGGTTGTTAGACAAGCCAAAGCAAATCTACAACATCAACGACACCACAAACAAGGCAGGACACATAACTCTTTACATCACTCTTCGAGTCAGTGTCAAAGGAAATGACAAAGAAATGAGGTTTTTAGTCACCAACATCGGGAAGAAAGATATCCTCTTCGGATATCCATGGCTAGCGGCCTATGAACCCAAGTTTGACTGGAGAAAAGGGTCGATTAACCAAGCACATCTCCCAATCACGATCAAAAAGGTCAACCCAGACAACAGACGAGACGTCCTGGCCCACTTATTAACTACGACAAAAGAAAACATTGTAGCGCAACTATCCCAAGAAGAATCATGTGGATGGAGGATACTAATCCCAGCCGTCGAACAAGCAATCGCCGCTCGACTGAAACACAAGGAGGAGGCTAAGCTACCATCTCAATATGAAGCATATCGCAAGGTTTTCAATGAAGACTCAGCAACAAGACTCCCAGCAAGGAGACCTTGTGATCACGCAATTACACTATTGCCAGATGCCCCCACATCATTAACGTGTCAGGTCTACCCAATGACTTGTCTTGAAGATGAAGCCCTGGACGACTTCATTGACGAACATCCCAAGAAGGGGTACATCAGACCTTCACAGTCACCTTATGCATCTTCCTTCTTTTTCATCAAGAAAAAAGATGGGAAACTGCGTCCGGTTCAAGACTATCGGGCAGTAAACAGATGGACAGTACGAAACCAATACCCCCTCCCGCTAATAACAGACTTAATGCGAGATCTTGGCAGAGCAATTATGTTTTCAAAATTTGACGTTAGACAGGGGTACAATAACATTCGAATCAAGGAAGGGGACGAACACAAAGCCGCGTTCAAAACGTGACGCGGACTTTATGAACCAACGGTCATGTATTTTGGGCTTTGCAACTCACCAGCAACTTTCCAGGCTTTCATGAACGAAATCTATCGGCCCACTATTGCAAAGTTCGAAGCGAAGGGAATGCACATTTGTATCTACATGGATGACATTGCAGTCGCTACCAACGATTGTGGATCCCTAGCCCAAACAAAAAACGCACATACAAAGGCGGTTGCTTGTTACGTCCCGGGTCATAGTAGGTATCTGACCTAACCGATAACCGAGGGGGCGTGATCAAAGGGGACAATTACTCATTCTTACGATGTGGATTACTGATACTCTTACTGTACGATGACTGAGGATTACTGTACGATGACTGATGGTGTAGTAGTTGTGGCGTTAGTATTAGTGGACGTTACCCAGCATTAGTAGTAGTGGCTGTATCGCTGATGAAGGCGTACAGTCAAGATAGGATATAAGGTGGCTGTCGACTGATGTAGTCGACAGCTTGACTCTCTTGTACCATTATCGAATCTAGTCGGGGATTCTCTCTCTCCCGCCTCTGTCATCGCTCTCTTAGGAAGGCTCTTTCAAGAGTCCTTGGGACAAGTCACACCTTCGTGTGTTGACGCGCGTTGCTAAGTCATGTTATTCGCCATCGCGTGAAGGGTCTAAGTCAGACCACGAACATAACATTAGAGTCAAGCTCCCTTCACACGCCGTGGCGCCGATCTCCACAAAAGACGGTTGGGACTTCCAACCCTTCATCATCAATTCTAGGGAAAGAGACGCACCCACAAGATACGTCATCAATCGAGTCCGTTGGAGGACAATTCCAGACGACAGACGAAGTGGAGCACTAGGTCACTTCAATACCGGTTACTACGCCGAAGCAGCCACAGCCCAACGATTTCACCCTATTATCTTCCATCACGGAAGGTGTTGTTGGGTAGAACTCAGGTGGAACTGAACACAAGAGTACTTTGAAGCAGCCAGACCAGCCGGAGACGATCTGAACTGCAACATTCTACTATCAGAAGCACGAGACGTCAAAGAACAAGGAATAATCGACGGAGCCCCAGAGGAAGAGACACACGAGGAGCCTATATCCCCAGAACTCCAACACCAAACACCCGCAAGGTCGGATACTAGTCACACAAGTGAACGAGCACCGACACCATCAATAGCCGAAGAACCAGAACACATCTACGTTCAAGAGGAACCAGCGTTGGAAACAATCATCCAACAAACAGCTACGTTACATATCCCAGATCCAATCTGTATGGCTACTCAAACCCTCACGGAAGAGCCAGCACCACTAGTGATCGACGAACGAACGGGTCATGTGGTAAACATGAACCCAGCAGATTTACAAGCTGCACGAAGGGCCATGGGGCCCGATGAACCAGACCAACCAGGGGGTTTCGATTTCGATTACGACGAACCACCCCCTCAACCATACGAGCAAATCAACAGAGGAGATGGGATACGAGGATACCCATACAGACGACAACATGAAACCCCACCACCACAAGGAGGAGGAGGGGGACCGCCACCACAGGGAGGAGGAGGACTGCCAGCAGGAGGCAGAGGACCGCCACCAGCAGGAGGACAACCACTTGGAGGAAACACTACGGACAAATTCATAGGAAACCCTCCAAGCTCCTTCAATGGGGATCGCTCCAAAGTAGAAGGCTTCATCCTTCAATGGGAAGTCTACGCCGGAGTAAACGCGAGTCACACAGCCATGAGGAACAAGTATCAAAAAGCTATGTTGTTTCTCACATACGTCCAAGGAGACCTGGTTAATGCCTGGGTCATGTCAGCCAGTCAATGGCTAGTTCGGGAAGTAACAAGAGGTGTCAGTCAATTCGACAATAGGCTGTGGAATAACATTCTACAAGCCTTTCGAAGACAATTCGCCGACGTGCTCAGCAAGGAACGCGCTCAAGCACAGCTCGACGCCAGGATACGGATGAAGGAAGGAAAGATTGACGACTACATTGCGCTATTCGAGCAATTGGTTCGATATGCAGGATACGACATTAACGCCGAGCAAACCCTCAAGTACTTCATAAAAGGGTTGCCAAGGGCATTGTACGAAGCCATGTACCAACACAATGACCCAAGGACATATGAAGATTGGAGAGCATCGGCTCTCAGAAGACAACAAAAGTGGATCCATATGCAGACGGTGCGCGGAAACCTTGACATGTTCAAGGGCTCTAACAAAAACCACGCGGGGGCACTATCAAAATTGCTCGCCCCACTACCACACCCAGACGCAATGGACACGTCAGCAGACCGAGTCAGAGGAAGACTCGCGGGTGCAGAAGACGTACTTAACACCCCACGACCTCCCTTCCCACCAAGGGGAGGATATCTTCAAAAGCAACAAGGAAGAAGACCCGACTTTAGTCAGGTCCGTTGCTACAATTGCGACAAAATGGGGCACATCAGCCGAGACTGTCGCCAACCACGACGAAACAAACGTCAACAAATAAGAAGCACCGAAGAAAGGCCGCGAACTGACGAAGACAAGGCCGACGACTGGCTGAGAGGAGTAGCCAGCGAAGGAGACGATGTGAAGGATCTCATCTTACAAAAGTTGATGGGAACGGATTTTTCAGACGCCTGAACCCGACGGCCTGGGTGAGGGCACTTCATTGTAATTCTGTGTACATCATGCGCTACCGTTCTATGCGAATTCCAGTTCAACTACACACACGTTACAACACGGCCGAGATAAGAGCACTAGTGGACTCAGGAGCCACCGATAACTTTGTGAGCGAAAGCTTCCTCCAGCGAATGGGGATAAAAACACGGCTGTTAGATACGCCAAAGCGAATCTACAATATCGACGACACGACAAACAAAGCCAGATCCATAACCCATTATGTCATTCTCCGCGTCAATGTGAACGGGAATGACAAAGAAATGCGGTTCCTGGTCACTAACATAGGGAAGGAAGACATACTGTTTGGATACCCATGGCTGGCAGCATACGAACCCCAGTTCAATTGGAGGAAGTGTTACGTATCGCCCATGGCGGTCACGTGACACTCGCCGCATCAGGACCAGGATGCGCGCAGGCCGACGAAGGCATGGAAGGGACGCCAGAAGATCGCGTGGTTTAAGCCCAAAGGCTTGATGTTGGGACGGAATCCAGCGGGCCGAGGGTTGATCCCCTTTTGGAAGGTGTTCTGGATGGATCAGTCAGGTAGCGCTCGTATAAGCGCCAAGGCCATATGCTTACTGAGGCATTACTAATGGCTGACTGATGGACTTACTCAGGGACTTAGTAATGGTGGTAGTGCTTTGTCACTTACTTACTGATGCCTTACTCATGGACACATGCGGACTCATGTTGTCGTAGTCATCGCCGAGGACTCAGGTTTAAACCCAGTCCTTGAGCAGTATATAAGTAGTAGTGGGGACGGTAGAGTTCCTCACTTTAGCATTCTCAGATTCCCTCTTCTAGGAGTGGTTCCCTGTTAATAGCTAGAGTAATCACACTCCTTTCGTTTGAGTTGTCTCTTGCCCTTTGTGGCATTTGTCGTGTCTATCTATGGCTATTCCCTGTTTAGGGATAGTCCTTGTTCACTGTTGCTGGTTGAGACGCACTTCGCCAGCGTCGGCTCTCGTCGCATGTTAAAGTTGTTCCTGCACAGGTCACGTGCAGAAGGTTTCGTCTGGTCGCAAACACCATTCGTTACAGGAAGGGGACGATCGATCAAGCGCATCTCCCAGTCACGATCAAAACAATCAACGTAACCGACAGGAGAAACGTGCTAGCCTACTTACTAACAAAATCAAAGAAGCACGTCGTCGAACAACTACAAGACGAAGAAACACGAGGACGAAGGGTCATGATCCCCGTGGTCGAACATGCAATTGCGGCCAAACCCTTGAAAGAAGAAAAAGCAGTACTACCCCCGCAATACGAAAGGTTTAGGAAGGTGTTTGACGAAGAAGCATCCACGAGACTGCCGGAAAGACGGCCCTGTGATCACGCAATCACCCTTCAACCAAACGCACCAACATCAATCACATGTTGACTTTACCCCATGACGCAGACAGAAGACGAAGCTCTAGACGCCTTCATTGACGAACACCTCAAGAAGGGATATATCCGACCTTCACAATCACCCTATGCGTCATCCTTCTTTTTCATCAAGAAAAAGGATGGAAAGCTTCGTCCGGTCCAAGACTATCGCGCAATAAACCGATGGACAGTACGAAACCAGTACCCGCTCCCACTAATAACAGACCTAATGCGCGACCTGGGAGGAGCGGTCATATTTTCAAAATTCGATGTCAGACAGGGGTACAACAATATTCGAATCAAAGAAGGAGACGAGCACAAAGCCGCGTTTAAAACGCGAAGAGGACTTTTTGAACCGACGGTCATGTATTTTGGCCTTTGTAACTCACCGGCGACCTTCCAGGCGTTCATGAACGAGATATACCAACCCGTCATTGCTAAATTTGCAACGGAAGGCATGCACATACGAATCTACATGGACGACATTGCCGTCGCCACCAATGACTGCGGCACTTTCCAACGCACAAGTGAAGCACACACAGCCGCCGTGTTGGCAATCCTTGAGGTCGCGGCCGCCCATGACCTGTACTTCAAACTATCAAAATGCGCATTTCACGTTCCATCTATTGATTACCTGGGGGTAATCCTTGAAAAGGGGATGACGTGCATGGACCCAGCAAAAGTCTCGGGTGTCCGCACGTGGCCAACACCAACAAAAGTCAAAGACGTACGCAGTTTTCTAGGTTTTTGCAATTTTTACCGTCCCTTCATTCGAGGATTCGCCCATATCGCCAAACCAATGAACGAGCTGACGAGGAAGGATGTCGAGTGGCACTGGGGACCAGCCCAACAAATTGCCTTCGATACACTCAAGACTCGTATCACAAGCAACCCGATCCTCGCTCACCCAGATCCAAAAGAACAATATGACCTCGAAGTAGATGCATCAGGATTTGCGGTCGGGGCAGTCCTCATGCAAAAGGGACCCGAGGGTAAGAAACATCCAATAGCGTTCTATTCGGCCACCCTCAACGAGGCCGAACGAAACTACGATATATACAACTTGGAACTACTGGCCATTGTAAAGGCGTTGAGGAACTGGAGATACCTATTGGTGGGGTCGCCACATAAGGTCAGAGTCTTCTCGGACCATATGAACCTACAATACTGGCGAGATCCACAGAAGATCAGTCGAAGAGTAGCTCGAGAAGTACTGGAACTGGAAGAGTACGACATCGAGATACACCACCTCAAAGGACGAGCCAACGGTAGAGCAGACGCGTTGTCCAGAAGACCAGACTATGACACGGGAGAAAAGGACAACGACTGAGTCACGGTGTTACCAAACAAAATATTCATACGAACAATAATGGGGATTATGCCAACCCCCATCAAACAAGATGAAACTCGGATCAAAGCATGGGTAAACCCCCATGAACTCAAGAAGATAGACGGAGTATGGTTCAAGAATGGAAAAGTGGTGGTCACCACAAAGAGGGATGAGGAACTAAGGGGAGTCATAAAGCAATACCATGACGCATTAACGGCGGATCACCCAGGGATAGCAAAAACACAAGAAATGCTAGCTCGACATTACTGGTGGCTGAACATGAAGACGGACGTTATGAACTATGTACGAGGATGCGCCGAGTGCCAAAGACATAAGGTCAACACTCGCCCCACCAAGGCACCATTCGAGCCTATCTATCCTCAACCAGGAGCCACGCCATTCGAAGTGATAGCGGTGGACTTTATAACTAAGTTACCTCCATCAGACGGATATGATTCGATCCTGACAATCACAGACCACGATTGTTCCAAGGCGACGATATTCATACCCTGTCAAGAATTGATGTCAGGAGAAGAAACTGCGATGTTGTACGCCCAGAAAGTACTCCCACGGTTCGGACTCCCAAGCAAAATAATCAGCGATCGAGACCCTCGGTTCGCGGCAAAGTTCATGAGGGAACTATGCAAAACTCTCCAGATTCAGCAAAACATATCGACGGCCTACCATCCGAGAACAGATGGACAATCAGAATGCACCAACCAGTGGTTGGAACAATATCTACGACTATGGACCAACGAGAAGCAAGATAACTGGGCCGCACAGTTACCTCTAGCAGAGTTCGCCCATAACAATACGATAAGCAGCACTACAAAACAGACCCCGTTTTTCACGCTAATGGGGTATCACCCTCGAGATAAATGGGCGTCAGGGACAATCAATCTACCCAGTGTATCCACCAGGTTAGAACAACTGATGGAAGCAAGACGGAGCGCGCAGGAAAACATGATAAAAGCCCAAAAGTCGTGGGTCAAACACAAGGATACGCCCAAATACGCTATAGGAGACCAAGTATGGTTAGATGGGCGCAATCTACGAACCAATCAACCAACGCCCAAACTTGCGCCCCGAAGACAGGGCCCGTTCGAGGTCGTACAGGTGATGAGCCCTGTGAATTACCGGCTCAAACTACCCCCGCAGTGGAAGATACATGACGTGTTTCATACAGATCTGCTGACGCCTTACAAAGAAACACGAATGCACGGCGTAAACTATCTACGCCCGCCACCCGAATTGGTTGAAGGCGTGGAAGAATACGAGGTCGAAAAGGTGATAGACTCTAGAAGGTCGGGTCGAGGGCGTAAACTCCAATACCTCATCAAGTGGAAGGGATACGTGGACTCTGAAAACCAGTGGGTGCCATGAAACGACATCCATGCGGAAGAGGAGATAAGGAAGTTCGCACGCTTGAACCCGAAGGCTGAGACTCACATAAAAGCAGCCTTGACAGGACCATCTACTCCATCACCCTTCCACTCCTCTTACTCAATGGCTCATGTCCCTCTCACTGTTGTCAACCTTGACGAGATCACCATCCCCTTTGTCGACACACTCAACACCTACGATGGCAATAACAACATCGACGACCAGTTCTGCTCAGCCATCGAGCACGTCAGAGCCACAGCTGAACGAGATCAAGCCGCCCGAGACCTGGCCAAGGCTCGCAGGCGATTCCCTACACCCGCAAGCGGAAGAATGGAGGACGATGAGGCGGGAATACGGCCTATTGAAGGAGGTAATGACAGCATGGAGGACGGATCAGGTGGTGAAGAGGACGGCAGCGGAGAGGAGGATGAGGATACATCTATTAACGAGGCGAGTTTCAACCAGTCCGCCAGCTCCCTCACTACCACCGTCATCGGTAGCAACCACACCTCCGCCACCTCACTCGCCACCGCTGTCGATCACGTCACCGACAGTGAAGACGAGGACGACAGCAGCGACGAGTCCTACCACGCAGCCAGGGTCGTCTGCATCCAGTGCGACAACCCTCCAAACTACTGCCACTGCGCTCCCCTCCCTATACCTCACCAAGTCCGCACCATTGCCGAAGAAACCGAGGATGAGACGTACCGATCACCTCCAGTTGCTGTTGTCTACGGACCAACGGCGGAGCAGGGATACGAAGCGCGCGGTCTACCCCCCTATAGGGAAGAACGCGACCCATCGCCCGTCACTACGTGCCGAACGCATGCGACGCGACTCCCTCTCCGTCCCATATCGCCTACTCCCGGAGGGTTCATTCTCAACAACGGGATGAACTGGGTCCCGATGATCATCGAGCACGAAGGAAGGAGAATTCCCGCCAAGTACGTACGAGTGCGCATGCTCGACAACCCCGAGGTGTTCGGGACGATGGGGAGGTCTTCCCCCATCTATCGAGCCGACATCCACGCCGAACCCTGCCGAGATATGGGCCCTGCAGCTGAGTACAACCGTGAAGAGCTCGGGTATTTCCGCGCTGACTTCCATGGGAAGCGACAGGTAGACGAAGCACTTGCCCGGCTGGGGGATATCTCCCTCCAAGCTGAGGTAAGACGCTACCGCACGTCCATGGAAGTCATCGCCGAGCTCGAACGAGCAATCAAGAAGCTGGAGGACGACATCTACGTCCATATCGACAGAGCTATGCAGTCGTCGAGAAGGTTAGGGTGCGCTCATGCCCTCAAACGAGTACGTGACGAACACGGGTCGGACGTCAGACTTACCACAGTAACGAGTTGGGTTGTGGAGCGTGGGCGCTCACCCTTGTAAAGGGGGTGATGTTACGTCCCGGGTCATAGTAGGTATCTGACCTAACCGATAACCGAGGGGGCGTGATCAAAGGGGACGATTACTCATTCTTACGATGTGGATTACTGATACTCTTACTGTACGATGACTGAGGATTACTGTACGATGACTGATGGTGTAGTAGTTGTGGCGTTAGTATTAGTGGACGTTACCCAGCATTAGTAGTAGTGGCTGTATCGCTGACGAAGGCGTACAGTCAAGATAGGATATAAGGTGGCTGTCGACTGATGTAGTCGACAGCTTGACTCTCTTGTACCATTATCGAATCTAGTCGGGGATTCTCTCTCTCCCGCCTCTGTCATCGCTCTCTTAGGAAGGCTCTTTCAAGAGTCCTTGGGACAAGTCACACCTTCGTGTGTTGACGCGCGTTGCTAAGTCACGTTATTCGCCATCGCGTGAAGGGTCTAAGTCAGACCATGAACATAACATTGCTGCTGTACTTGCGGTCACCGCAGAACACGATCTTTATTTCAAACTAGCCAAATGTGCCTTCCACATCCCTTCTATTGATTACCTGGGGGTAATCCTTGAAAAGGGGATGACGCGCATGGATCCTGCAAAGGTCACAGGTGTCCGCACTTGGCCCACACCAACAAAGGTCAAGGACGTATGCAGTTTTTTGGGCTTCTGCAATTTTTATTGCCCCTTTATTTGAGGATTCGCTAACATCGCCAAACCGATGAACGAACTAACAAGGAAAGATATTGCATGGCATTGGGGACCGACCCAACAGCAAGCCTTCAACACTCTCAAAAACCGTATTACAAGCAACCCAATCCTCGCTCACCCAAACCCAAAGGTGCAATACGACCTCGAAGTAGATGCATCAGGATTTGTGGTTGGAGCGGTACTCATGCAACAGGGATCCGATGGCAAGAAACATCCCATAGTGTTCTACTCAGCCACACTCAATGAAGCCAAACACAATTACAACATATACAATCTAGAACCACTTGCCATCGTAAAAGCACTACGGAACTGGAGATATCTATTAGTGGGATCGCCACATAAGGTCAGAGTATTCTCCGATCACATGAACCTACAGTACTGGCGAGACCCACAGAAGATTAGCTGAAGAGTGGCTCGAGAAGTGTTGGAATTGGAGGAATACGACATTGAGATACACCATCTCAAAGGACGAGCAAATGGAAGGGCTGATGCGTTGTCTTGAAGACCAGACTACGACACTGGAGAAAAAGACAACGATCGTGTCACCATACTACCAAACGAAGTATTTGTACGAACAATAATGGGAATCACACCGACGCCCATCGAACAAGACAAAAAACGGATCGATGCATGGATTAGCCCCCATGAACTCAAAAAGATCGACGGCGTGTGGTTCAAAAACGGAAGAGTAGTCGTCACCACGAACAAACACGAAGACTTGAGAGAAGTCATTAAACAATCTCACGATACACTAACGACAGGTCACCCAGGAATCGCAAAAACACATGAGCTACTAGCTCAATGTTACTGGTGGCCCAGCATGAAAAAGGACATTATTGACTACGTGCAGGGGTGCACGGAGTGCCAGAGACACAAGGTCAACACTTGACCTACCAAAGCGCCGCTCGCACCTATCTACCCACGATCAGAAGCCACACCATTCGAAGTCATAGCAGTAGACTTTATAACTAAGTTGCCCCCTTCAGACGGATACGACTCGATTCTAACGATCACAGATCATGACTGTTCTAAGGCGTCCATATTCATACCTTGCCAAGAATCGATGTCAGGAGAAGAGACCGCAATATTATACGCTCAGAGGGTTCTCCGCGATTCGGACTCCCGAACAAAGTTATCAGCGACAGGGACCCCAGATTCGCAGCAAAGTTCATGAGAGAACTATGTAAAGTTCTTCAAATACAACAGAATATCTCAACCACGTACCACCCAAGGACGGATGGACAGTTGGAACGTACCAACCAATGGTTGGAACAATACTTACGACTCTGGGCGAACAAGAAGCAAGACAACTGGGCCACCCAACTGCCATTGGCGGAATTTGCTCACAACAATACGATAAGCAGCACCACCAAGCAAACTCCGTTCTTCACACTAATGGGTTATCATCCAAGAGATAAGTGGGCGCCAGGACCAATCAGCTTGCCAAGTGTATCCAACAGACTAGAACAGTTGAAAGAAGCTCAACGGAGCATGCAGGAAAACATGATAAGGGCCCAACAGTCATGGGTCAAACACTGAGATACGCCCAGGTACGCTATCGGGGACCAAGTATGGCTAGATGGGCGCAATCTACGCACCAATCAACCTGCCGCCAAACTTGCACCCAGAAGGCAGGGACCATTCGAGATAGTTCAGGTGATGTCCCCTGTGAATTATCGGCTCAAGTTACCCCCGCATTGGAAGATACATGACGTGTTCCACACAGTCTTGCTCATGCCTTACAAAGAAACACACATGCATGGCATAAACTACCTACGCCCACCTCCAGAATTAGTCAATGGCGTGGAAGAATATGAGGTTTAAAAGGTACTAGACTCCAGAAGACATGGCCAAGGGTGCAAACTTCAGTACCTTATCAAATGGAAAGGATACGCAGACTCGGAAAACCAGTGGGTCCCATGGAGCGACGTCCATGCGGAGGCAGAGATAAGGAAGTTCAAACGGTTGAACCCGGGGGCAGAAACTCATATAAAAACAGCCTTGACAGGACGACCGATGTCTCATCACCCCACTTCTATGGCATACATCCCCATAAACACTCTTACCCACATCGATGACCTCCCCTCTGTCAACACCCTCACCACCTACGACACCAACAACAATGTCGATGACCCCTATTGCTCTGCAGTTGAGCATGTCAGAGCAACAGCCGAACGAGACCAAGCTGCCTGCGACCTGGCCGAGGCTCGCAGGCGATTCCCCACACCTGCAAGCGGCCGAGTGGAAGAAGATGAGGGAGGACTATGACCTATTGAAGAAGGTGATGGCCTCATGGAAGCAGGATCAGATAGTGAAGAAGACGGCAGCGGAGAGACAGATGAGGATACAGCTATTAATGAGGTGAGTATCGTCCAGTCCTCCTCCACCTCCCTTGCAACCACCACTGTCGACCATGACAGCAGCGACGATGAAGACGACACCAGCGACAAGTCATACCATGCCGCTCAAGTCGTCTGCATCCAATGCAACAATCCCCCTGACTACTGCCACTGCGCTCCCATGCCTGTACCTTTCCAAGTCCGCATCCTTACCAGAGAAGCCCACGATGACGTGAGCCAACCACCGCCAGTTGCTGTTATCTATGGACCAACGGCGGAACTCGGATACGAAGCGCGTGGGCTTCCCCCCTATAGGGAGGCACGCGACCCATTGCCCATCTCTACGTGCCGAATGTATCCGACGAGGCGCCCTCTCCATCCCATATCGCCTACCCCAGGTGGATTCATCCTCAACAATGGGATGAATTGGGTTCCCATGGTTATCGAGCATGAAGGACGCCGAATCCCAGCCAAGTACGTGCAGGTTCGAATGCTCAATAACCCGGAGGTATTTTGTCATGTGGTGACATCGTTCCGACCACTGCGCGCACAAAACGTCGCAAGTGCACTCATGAGCACTGGAAGAACTGTCAAGACTACCCTGAAGCACACACATGGGTATTAGGTCAGCCGACATATAGCAAAGAAGAAGAAGAGGTTCGCGCTCTCGTATGGGCCCAGGCAGATGGATATACTGCGGCAGAAGAAGAAGACTATGCAGTGGAGGAGGACGAAGCCCTCCGTATACGCCAGTTAGTGAGTGGAATGATAGTACACTCGTCGTCTCCAGACACTGGCACAAGTGTAACAGGAAGAATGAAGGTCACGTGATCTGTCACGTGAAAGTCCCAGATCATGCCGCGTATCTGGTCTAACCCATAAGTCATGGGACTTCAAGGATGGAAGAGCTTTACATAATGTAACGTTTCCTCGGATGCGAGATTCCCGAGAGGCCAAAGAAGATGTCACGTGTAGAAGAGGAGGTCAAGTCCCAGGTCACAGTATGTATCTGACCTAAGCCATAACTCAGGGGACTTCGGTGTTGTATCAAGAATGGAAGATTATGGAAGGTTCTGGAAGGGCCATGGTAGGCATGAGGTCAGAGGTGATTCCTGACAGCTGAAGGTCTAGACATTTCCTTGTATGGTTCAAGTTCTGATGGAACAGGTTCTGATGCGCTGGTATTGCACCCTGACATTTGTTATCTATGTTCTCTATTGTTCTCTTGTTTTATGATGTCATTTGTGAGTCATGTGTTGTTCTTATCTCTGACTCATGGTCGTGTTATCTCTGACTCATGTGGGGCCTTATGCCTCATGTACTGTATGTTTCATGATAAGCCCCTGTGGCTTGATGGACAATTCCTATTGGCAGATAAGGTCGTAGGTCGTGTTTACTATAGTTCGAGCTCAGCTTTAAAGCTAGCTTGAAAGTACTATATATACTAGGCAGGTATCGCCAGTAGTCGTTAGCTTAGTTGTTTTGGACTTCCACCTGTATTCCTCTCAGGTTCTATTCAAAGCATTCTCATAGCAGAGTCATTGGTCTGTGTGACTAGTATCTTATCTTGTTGCCAACTTGTGTGTCAAAGCTATCACCTTGTTAGGCCATTCCAAGGGGACCTTTTCTGGTTTTTCGCCCTTTACGAGTTCTTGTTGAGTTGTAAGCCATGCGCTTAGCTCATCGTTTGATTCAAGGAAGCCTTCAGATCCAAGTCGGATCAGCGTTTGGTGGAAACGCTACATATTTGGGACGATGGGAGCACACTCACCGATTTATAGGGCGGACATCCACGCTGAACCCTGTCGAGACATGGGCCCCGCCGCTGAGTACACTCGTGAAGAGCTCCAGTACTTCCGTACTGACTTTCGTGGAAAGCGACAGGTAGACAAGGCTCTTGCCAGGCTGGGGGATATTTCCCTCCAGGCTGAAGTGAGACGCTACCGCGCGTCCATGGAAGTCGTGGCCGAGCTCGAAGTGGCCATCAAGAAGTTGGAGGACGACATATTCGTCCACATCAATAGGGCCATGCACTCGTCCAGGAGGCTAGGGCGGGCACATGCCCTCAGACGGGTACGAGATGAACATGAAATGGATGTCAGACTTACCACAGTGACGAATTGGGTAGTTGAGCGTGGGCGCTCACCCTTGTGAAGGGGGTGATGTTACGATTCACCGGTATTGATCAGCGTAAGCAGGATGACAAGTCGCTCCTGAGACTTACTAAGGGACTGTCATGGTTTACTCATGTACGATTACTGATGATTACTGATAGTATTAGTGGACGATTACTTAGTGTTAGTAGTAGTGGCGGCATTGCTGACGAAGGCGTGCAGCCAACAACCAGTTATAAGGGCACTGTCAACTGATGTGGTCGACAGCTTTACTCTCTTGTATCATTCTCAAATCCTAGTCCGGTTTCCTCTTCACTAGAACTAGGACGTGCATCGCTCCCTTAGGAAGGCACTTTCAGGTGTCCTTGTATACAGTCACACCTGCATGTGTTGACTCGCATTTGCTAAGTCACAAGACTCTTCCCCACTGCGTGTAACTGCCTAATTCAGGCTAGGGTCACGTTGACTGTAACATGCTAGCTCATCGAGCGTAAGTGTTCTTCCTGCAAGTGGATTGGTGGTTTGGGTAGTCATGATTGGGCTGATGTGCAGCTGGTCAGTGATCCTTGCTAACTGTTCGACAATGGGTACAGATTCCTGGATGGTAATGGGTTCTGGTTCTTCTGGGGCTAGGTGTTCTGATTCCAGTTCTGAAGGTATGGTGGTAGGGGATGGAGGTAGTATCGCTCCGAGTGATTGGGCTTCTGGTTGAGTGAGTTCGTTTATGGGAATGTCTAATCCATAAGAAGTGGGGGCAATTTGACATCCTTCCCACTCTTGGGCCCTATCAA
Source organism: Lactarius quietus (assembly GCA_015025155.1). Taxonomy (NCBI): domain Eukaryota; kingdom Fungi; phylum Basidiomycota; class Agaricomycetes; order Russulales; family Russulaceae; genus Lactarius; species Lactarius quietus. Next base: position 25,380 of record WITN01000245.1, read on the forward strand.
ACCACAGTAATTCTACCCAGCAAAGGTGATCATAGTTGAACTCAACTGGGTGAAGGAATGTGTCGTCTCCATCTCTTGCATAGTATCCTTCTATCTCATCAACTGTTGTCCACGCTGCACTTTTGACAAAACGTTGTGGAATGGTTCGCATTCCTCTTTGTGTGAACCAGAGGACTGGTTCTCCGAATGTCGTCCAACAACTTGCTGTTGTGTAACGTTTCCACTGAATGTTGATCCAACTTGGATGGGTCTTCCTTGCTTCAACACTGAGCAAAGCGCATGGCTTCTGAACTCAGGAACAACTTGAATGACTTTTAAGGGGCAAATAACCGAGAAGGTCCCCTAAGACCGCCTAGCTTGAGGTACATTTCAAGGTGGCAACGCCTAACACTTAAGTTGGCAACAAGATAGTCACAAAGAACAATGACTCTGCTATAAGACTGTCTGATCTTCCTGAGAGAAGTACAGGTGGATATCAAGACAACTAAGCTAGCGAACCATAGCACAACTTGTATAGTATTTATAGTAACTGAGAAACTGTAAAGGGTAATCATCCATCAAGCCACAAAGGTGACAAACATAGTATGAGTAAGAACCAATAAGGATGACTCACGCATCAATAAGCGAACAGTAAGCGATAATAAGCGAATGAGTAAGTGAATGTCCAAGCATCACAAAGCATGAGTAAGTGCGCGACTCAGCGACACTAAGCAATCAGTAATCACAATGGTAAGCATAAGGGGAGAGTGTCATCCACAATAGTAAGCCAATAATAATGCATCAATAAGCAATGGCTCGGCGCTAACACAGGCGCTCCTTGGACTAATCCATCTTGAACACATACCCGAAAGGGGATCAAACCCGGCCCGCTGGAAACCGTCCAACATCAAGCCACGGCCCGCTGGAGTACGTCCCAACATCAAGCCACTGGTCTTACACCACACGATCGTTATCCATCTTCGTCGGTCGTCTTTGGGACACAACTGTATTCCGCCAAGTTCCACTGGCTTCTTCCAACGTCCCCTGAGTTATGGGTTAGGTTGATATGTACTGTGACCTGGGACAATCCTTCTACTCCACGAGTCCCGTGACTTATCGATTAGGTCAGCTCCATGACCTGGGACTCTCACATGACCGTGTCACGTGACCTTCATCCTTCCTGTAATAACCTTCCTGCCAGCATCTGGGATTCTACCGCAAGTGATCATGTTACTCATGAGCTGGCGGACTTTGCATGCCTCATCATAGGCTAGGTAGCTGTTGTCTTCTGCCGCTACGAGTGTGTGTACGGCCTCTTCTTCCTCGATGTCTGCTTGATCACGTGCCCCCCAGGTATGCGCCTCTGGGTAATCATGGCAATTCTTCCAATGTTTGTGTAGACACTTGCGTTGCTTGTGGCTTTCGACAGGTTGAGCAGGGTTTGAGCATAACATGTTGTATCTTGCGACGCCACGATGAGAAGCTTGGTCTTAATGTAGCATTATCACCTAACGCTGGCCTGACTTAGGCAAACTGTGTGGGCGTGACAAGAATGGATGACTTAGCGACTTGACGATACACCAGATCAATGTTGTTGATACTGGGTATGTGATGATCATGAGGGATTAAATCCACAAGGATAAAGGCGAAGAGCGATCACTTAGCACCCGAGGTACTAGTATACACGAGAAAGGTGATTCTTCGAGAAGACCAAGCTGAAGAGCTATGGTCTAGTAGTAGAGACTTATATACAGTTACTCACTGGCTTTAAAGCACAGCTGGAATACCAAACCCTAGTATCGCTATACTAGTAATGAGTCATTGTCCATTCTAATAATACCTGAAACACTGGCAAACCCAAACACCGGCAACGCGTAAGTGTCCATGACTAATTGATGCTTACTACCGTAGTCATGACCGATCAGTAAGCATGCCAAAACTCCGAATACTCGTCATCCTCCCGAGTCAGCAATCCGAACAATGTCAGATGTGACACGCACGCTGTTGTGACTCAGTGCGCAGCCCCTTTGTGACCCATTGTTCCCGTTACCTTATTGTTCTCATTACGCTAATTGTTGACATGACACCATTGTTCTCAGATACTATAAAGTCTGGCTCTTATGTACCATGTGGCTTCAGACTTGACTTCTCCTGTATTTTACAGCACAGTCGTTGTCTAAACCATTTTGCTCATTCACCAGTCTGATAAGTTCACCTTGTGTTCACTTATTGCCCTCTCATCAAGGAACCCTTTCAACACTACTTGCACCCCTCATCCCCTCTCATTGTATCTTTGCTATAAGTCCCTTGAGGCGTGCTTAGTACAACTCTATCACAGTAAACTCTCTAAGCATACTTTACGCTTAGTACTCTGATATCGAACCACCCCTCTACCCCTTCAGCATCCTCAGGATCCTTAAGCCAAGTCGGCTGAACGTCCCTGCTGTGACGTAACAAGGCGTGGTAGCAACGAGGATGGAGGTCTGTTGGAAGTTAGCTGTGAATGTCCCATCAGAAATGAGGGGGGGCATGTCAACAGCGATGTGATGGTCTGATGTGGGATTAGCCCCTAAGGTTGCTGTAGAAATGAGGCGATCTTCAGGGGGAGGTAAGGAGTGGTTGCCAGAGCAGGGATTGCCCTCCATGAAGGCAGTTGTCTCTGCTAGGCGGTCGTAGGATGAGTCAATGGAGGGGACGGGCATGAGATCCGTGGCCCTCATAAACAAAGTGATGTGGGACCTCTCAGCATCCTCTGCGTTAAGCATCATGCCGAGGTGGTCATGTTCAATAGGGTTTTGCCCATGCTCGGGGAGGTCAGGGCCTCCAACCAGCGGGCAGGTAACGTTGTTCGTGGCAATCTCCTGCGAGTACTGTACAGGGGATTGAGTGGGGGGGTCGTTGGAAAAGGCAGCCACCACTGCCTTTCCCCCCAAGTGTCCTTCGACCGGCAACGAATGCCCGACGTTGGGTGGATAAAAATGGTCAGGTTCCCCGGAGGGGGTGCCCTGACGGTTATAAGGCATAACTGACTGAGGAAGATGTGTAGAAGCTAGCAGTAGAGGGAGCAACTGGTGTTTGTGTAAAACAGATGGTGGTGGTACGGAGTCAAGAAGGGATGGGTTGACTTGTATCTCGTGTAGGAACTGTACGATACTAACGAAGTACTAGCCTAGAAGTGTAGTTAACAGCAACGTACTTTATCTACTCCACTTGTCTTCCGAACCATCGCTCCTCAGTTTCCGTGCGAAAATCATGCAGTGAAATGTTGATCACGTTTTCGGACTGAACTTGCCATATATCCTCTTTTTTACCGCAGCTTTACACTTTCGTCATCGTATTGTTCTGTTCGGTCTAACTTACTACCTACTCAGCTGCAGACCGTAACCTCAAATTAAGGTCCGGGCGTCTTGCGCTGCGCTCTCGACTTGATTTATGGCCACTCACTATCGTGTGCAAGCTAAGTTAGGTTCTTTCCTCGACCCACACACATGTTGGCCTCATCTACCTTTATTTACGCTCTAATTTATCTCATGACCGGGTTGGCCTCATTCGTCTTGTTTGACGTCTCCAAAAATACGTTAATAGGGCCAACTTTGGTACGGGACTTGGACGCAAAGTAGACGCTATAGCTCAAATCGGAGAGTTTTCTAAAGCTAGCTCTGGGAGGTTTCCACCTAAAGCCTTTAGCATTTCAAGCACGCCTGAACACTTCTGAGAAACGTGGAGCTCGACAATGAGATTGAACCGTCGGTGTGAGTGCTCTTCGCCACTGGCCCCATGTTCTCAAATCCAGCTCACGGAGTCTTTGGCACCGACAGGGATGAACGCGCAGACTATCTCAGGAAGCGCCTCGCAAAAATCCGGACGCCTTGCTGATATCTGGGAGGAAGATACGTCGCTACGTGTAATGCTAGAGTCCTTTGGTCTTGCCCCTTACCCCGTCTTGCTTAGTGGATAGTTCTTGAGCCTCTACGTCCAGAGCAGTACCTTCTTCCTGTGTTGCGCCCGTCCCCTTCACCACCCGAAAACCGGATTAACTGGCGGTCCAACGCCTTGCATTACCCTCACACGCGTCACGTCCAGTCTACTCACCACTGACTCGGACTTTGCGGGGGCCTCCACACGCCGACCGTATCCTTGGCTTGCCAAACGAGTCGGACAGCCCCTTTCTGCAGCAGGATCAATGCTTTCTACAACTGAAGCGCACATTACAGGGGCAGGTTGCTCATATCTGCGCCACAAGAGGAGCTGGTCGTGCAGGTGGCGCATATAGCGAGCTAGCTGCGGCACAACGCGGAGACCTTCTCTGGCGTGCTGGTGGCAGACTGGGCTGCACAGTGTACGGTGGAAAATGTTGGCGTGAACCTGGACATGTTGAGGAGGGCTTTTTTACGGGTGCGCAATCACACTCGGGACGACATGTCAGTCCATGCTCAGCGTCGTCGTCATGATTGCATTTTGGTCATGCTCTTTGTCATTCGGATTACACTTCAAAATACCTAAAGAAAAACTATCGATTGCTCAGGCTGTCGCTATTCTATCATCTAGGTACGAATACAAGTAGTCCAACCCCTCCCATGTACAAATGCAGATAGATCAAGGCAGGTGTTATATTGGCCAGAAATCCAGATAGTACTAGGGCGATGAAGATGTGGCCTATTTGATTCTGGGATCCACATCAGAAGTTCACCATTATTGCCACATATCCACCCATCATTGTTGATCACAGAGTGGTCAGCAAAGTCAACACATTCTGTACCTCCTGTCATTGAGTTCAATACTGGAATTGATTGATGTCCTTATGAGAACATGCACTTACCATCTGGTGAAATTGCCTTAAACAAGACTGAACCCATGGGTCCAATAAATGGGCCTACTCCTGTACCTTCTGTAGTAGCATTCCACAAACGAACTGAGTGATCCTTAGAGCCTGATACAATGTGCTTGCCATCTGGTGAGAATGCTACAGAGATGACCCAACTTGTGTGCCCAGTAAATGGGCCTCTCACTGTCTCTCCTGTAGTTGCATTCCACACACAAATTGTGTTATCATATGAGCTTGAGACAATGTGCTGGCCATCTGGTGAGAATTTCACAGAGCTGACTAAATCTGTGTGCCCAGTAAATGGGCCTGCCACTATCTCTCCTGTAGTGGCACTCCACACACAAATTGTTTTATCTGATGAACCTGAGACAATGTGCTGGCCATCTGGTGAAAATGCCACAGACCAGATTGGCCCTGTATGCCCAGTAAATGGACCTGCTACTGTCTCTCCTGTAGTAGCATTCCACACAGCAATTGTATGATCCCTGGAGCCTGAGACAATGTGCTGGCCATCTGGTGAGAATGCCACAGACCAGACTGAATCAGTGTGCCCAAGAAATGGGCCTGCCTTTATATCTCCTGTAGTGGCATTCCGCACATAAATTGTTCTTTCCTCAGAGCCTGAGACAATGTGTTGGCCATCTGATGAGAGTGCCAAAGAGTAAACTGAACCTGTGTGCCAAGTAAATGGGCCTGCCACTGTCTCTCCAGTAGTGGCATTCCACACACGAATTGTTTTATCAGAAGAGCCTGAGACAATGTGCTGGCCATCTGGTGAGAACTCCACAGACAAGACATTACCTGTGTGACCAGTGAATGGGCCTGCCTCATTTTCTCCTGTAGTGGTATTCCACACACAAATTGTATAATCAGAAGAGCCAGAGACAATGTGCTGGCCATCTGGTGAAAATGCCACAGAAAAGACTGAAGATGTGTGCCCATTGAATGGGCCTGTCTCTTTCTTTTCTGTAGTGGCATTCCACACACGAATTGTTTGATCTGATGAGCCTGAGATAATGTGCTGGCCATCTGGTGAGAATGCTACAGAACAGACAAAATCTGTGTGCCCAGTAAATGGGCCTGCCTCTAGCTCTCCTGTAGTGGCACTCCACACACAAATTGTTTTATCCTCAGAGCCTGAGACAATGTGCAGGCCATCTGGTGAGAATGCCACAGAACGGACTGAACCTGTGTGCCCAGTAAATGGGCCTGCCACTGTCTCTCCAGTAGTGGCATTCCACAAACAAATTGTTTTATCCAAAGCACCTGAGGCAATGTGCTGACCATCTGGTGAGAACACCATAGACATGACAAAATATGTGTGCCCAGTGAATGGGCTTGCCTCTATCTCTCCTGTAGTGGCATTCCACACACGAATTCTACCATCACAAGAGCCTGAGACAATGTGCTGGTCATCTGGTGAGAATGCTACAGATCAGATTGGCTCTGTGTGCCCAGTAAATGGGCCTGCCACTGTCTCTCCTGTAGTGGCATCCCACACATGAATTGTTCTATCATAAGAGCCTGAGACAATGTGCTGGCCATCTAGTGAGAATGCCACAGCACAAACTGAATTTGTGTGCCCAATAAATGGGCCCACCTCTATATCTCCTGTAGTGGCATTCCATACACAAAATGTTTTATTCTCAGAGCTTGAGACAATGTGCTGGCCACCTGGTGAAAATGCTACAGATTGAACTGAACCTGAGAGCCCAGCAAATGGGCCCACTTCTCTCTCTCCTGTAGTGGCATTCCACACAGAGATTGATTTATCATAAATGCCTGAGGCAATATGCTGGCCATCTGGTGAGATTGCAATGGAGTGGACTTGACCACCAACATTTGAAATCACCATCTCTGATGATGGCCAATGGGACAATTGCCCGTGTTCTACACATAAGAGTTGAGGAAATGAACTTGAATAATGTGCAGAGACAAGGGAATGAGTTGGTGCAAATGGCAGGGCAGAAAGATATATATGTGGAGCACTTTTTGCCATTGCCATCCCAAAATATCGAACAAACAGAGAGGCATCATTAACAAATGACCTCAATTTCTCTAGTTCTGTTTGAGACAACTGTTGTGAGCACAGTGATTAGCCGGTGCTTTTCTCATCAAATCAACAATCATACTCACACCTTGACCAGAGGTCAACCATGCCTTCAGAACGGAGCATGCTGCCGAAGCAAGACCAAGGTGGCTTGTCAAACTAAGGGCCTCAAACCAAAACAGAAGTTTTTTCTCAAAGAAGGTTTGAAGCTTTCGAAAAAGCTCTGTTTCGAAACCAATTTGTGCCAAATGATTGTGCCAGAAACGACAGGCATACAGTAGAGCAGGTGGAATGTGTTTATCAACACGGAGTTCAAGGTCTGAAATATCTTTGTTAGCAAGGTATGACGTTTCGAGATCGCAGATGTTGAATTTGAGGCCATTGAGCAGTAAACCGATGCAAGAATGGGCCAATTGATGGTGAGCATCACGAAGGTTGACGCAAAACCTTTCACCACTCCTTGTCTGATCTGTGACGAAATCGCGGAATGATGTATGGAGTGGAATGATGGGAAGGTTCTCATCAGGCGAATTAACATTACTCAACAACGAGCCGAGGCGACGGAGCAGCACAAAAACGGCATCGCTGGAGGAGGCGGAGAAGGGGGCATGCTGTCGTAGAGTGGTCAGGGAGCGGATACTGAGGGGTTCAACTGAGGAAACGAGCTGTCCGACGACCTCTCGGAAAAGTAGCTGTGAACTCTCGTGAGTAAAGTATCCTCCAAGGACTTCTTCGTACAATCCGTCCAGGGGATCTCGTCCATGGTGATCTGCTGTCAGCTTCAAAAGATGGTTTATACACCGCATCTTGCTTAGACCAAAGAAGTCGGGAGGATTCGAGATATATCCACATGCGACCGCTGCCCACTGGAACAAGCCCTCTGCCCTTTTCGTCAGCTCGTCGCCATAACTTTTGAACTCGTCTGAAGGGAGCTTCTTCTGGAAAAAGGCAAGAATATCGTCATGTGTCGCGGCAGCCAGGTCGGAATCATTCATGTATTTGACCTTAATGCCGACGGACCTCGCTCCGGTAAACGCAGACTCGATGGCGTGCTCAGGTCGCGAGGTGACGAAAACACGGAAATTTGATGGTAGTTTCGAGAGGACTTTAGGAAGAAATGTATGCAAACCGCTTTCTCCAGTTACGTCCCCACTCTCGTCCAAGGCATCGATCACAACGAGAATTGTACCGACGATGTGCAGGCCCTTGAGCGGTTCCAGGATAAGGGATTGAAATAGCGTATCATAATCACGTGTGCCAACTCGAAGAGAGGAGTTGTCCTTCACGACCCTTCCGAGCGCGGCTTTAAAGGAAGGGTAGCGGTCGGCGAGGTCGCGAGCAAGAGTTGTGAAGAGTTGATAGGCCTCCCGTTTGGATTGCTCCTTGCGCAAAAAGATAAAGGATGACGTAAGACGGTGCATTTTATCGGAGCGACGCGCAATCTCATGCGCAATTGATGACTTTCCCGTGCCAGCTTGGCCGAACAGAACGAGACAACGCTCGGAAGTAGAATCGTTCGCCCAATTTATAATGTAGTCCAGGAAGGCCGTGCGAGTTCCCATGAGACAGCCCTTGTCGGGCGTGAATCGCGAACCCGCTCCATACGGGATTTCTCTGATTTTCGCATCTACCTCTGTGATAACTCCTCAGATCGATAACCGTAAACATATCAGGAACACGTACCTGCGTCGGTGACTTGGTTGGACACCCACTTCAACTGGGTAGCTATCCCTTCGACATTGGCCGAAATTATTCCCACACCGTCCAGAATTTGGAGTGCAGTTATCTCTGTGGTAATCGTAGCCTCGTCTACGAACGCTCTGTGGAGTTCGAGAAGGGTGGTGCGAAAGTCCCCGATTTTTTTGTCGAATTGACCGCCAGTATGCTTCAATATTCGCTTCCCTAAAAACTGCATGTTTACGTCCGCCACTCGAATGGGTAAAGCCACATACAGTATTGGGAATCCTTTGCATACGATTGGATAAATTCACAGCAATTACAGACATGCTGGAACATGAGAGTGAGGATTTGTGCCTGCCTAGGAACACGCTCGATAGTTTTGAAAATGTCCTCCTGGTTTGCGAAATCAAACGCATCGCGCATAGCGACAAGTAAGGTTCGGACGGTATCGTCACGTTGAAACTGTTCTAAGAGGGTCTAAGCATCCAAATAAATAACATAAGCATTTCAATCCGACAATAGCGCAAACAGGTCACCAGTCACCTTCGGAATCGCAAAAAGTAGGTTGTATGCCATGGTTGCATAAGTGTTCAGCTGAGGACGAATTCGGCTCAATCAAGGATTGGAAAAAGAGGCCATTCGAAACGCACTCCGGCAAGTGGGCTCAACGTATCCATCACCCATTTGATCCTCTCAAGGGCGCCTTCCCATGTGTCCGAGAGATTAATTGTCGCCATAGCTTTGTCGGCACTACGGAGAGCACTCTTCACAGGTGTCATTCTTGCCCGTCGATTCGTGGTGCTTATCTCGCTAGGACGGGGAGCCGCCAGTGGTGAGAGGGCTTCAGAGCCGGTGGCGACGGTGGATCGAGTCGTCGTCGTGGAATCCTGGGCCACAGAGAAAGTATCTTCTCTAGGTAGAGACTCGTTGACTTCAGTCGATTGGAGATCCGTGGCGTTGATCAGCACATCGGTGACACAACGACAGTCAAAAAGAGCGTGACCGGTTGGATCGACTGTCCAGCTCGACTGTCCTCGTTGGTGAGGACAAAAGGAACATCTATGCTCGAGATGTTCAGCAAGTCGACAGATAAGGTTTCCAATAAGATACGCACCAGTTTGGGATTCTAGAGGTATCGGTATCTCGTGCGTTCCGATAAGAACATCGGGGGCAAGTACTGCTTCTCATAAAGGCACAGTGTAAGATGAGAAGACGATTGTGTAGAACTGAACGGAAGTTTTAGCCGAAAATACAATAATGGGAAAGTAAAGTCGTACAAAGCGTCAAGCCTCTGGTTCCAGTGCACCGCCTGTCCATCAATCTGGATGATTTTCGTCTTCTTCGTCATCGCACGATTGGTTACAGTGACAAAGAACCGCCTCTTCGGGCCAATCGTTTTCTTGCTACGTGGAAGAACGTGCGCCCGAATGACTGACATTGACATAGAGAACAAATCGTTATCGAGGGATCATCGAGTCAAGTTTTAAGGACATACCAGTCACCTCAACACGTCGCAGGGATGGGCTTCCCTGAGATTCGGCTTGAGTTCTGATCGAGGGCAGTTCTTGAGCGAGTATCGCTACACGAAAAGAAGGTATGGACGCACCCTGTTCTGCGGCTTGCGAAGCTGGGGGTCCCGGGCTGGCCCAGTAGGTCAGTATCAAGAAACGCGCAGGTAAACTCACGCACGAATTGAAGGTCATCTGCCTATGTTCCATGTCTCGTGCGGCGGCCATACTGAATAGACGAGTGTTAGAGTGAGTCGTGAGATTCGAGCGTCTAACAACGGGGCGCAGTCCACGCCCAACCTTGCGCCCAACTACAGCATTCCAAACGCTCTCATGGCTCTCAAGGGTGCTTGTTTTGGGCCTTTGCGCTCGAGGTATAGTAGGTGCGCAAAAGACAAGCTGAAGATAGCATAATATATCGACCGACAATTAAGATCGTCGAGAATCCGTGGTCGTGCAAATTAAAGTACACTCGATCGTACACTTGCGCTACTGATAAATAATCAACACCTTGCCAATGTCGCCATCGCCTGATCTTCCTCCCACGGCAACCAGACGACAGCGGGCGCGAGATTTTGGGGCGCGCGAGCACCGGCACTGTCAGTGACTGCCTGATCTCGAACAACAATGCCAGCATCGCGGCTGCATGGCGCGCGCGCACGGTCCGAGGGCTGCTCGGCGGGCTCGTCTCGCGTGAACGTAGCGTGCCGAGCGACGCCTCGGCTGCGCGGGTGGGAGGGAGACGGTGCCGCTTGTCGAGTGGGCGCTTACGGTCGCGAATGGCATTGCGTCGAAGGTGCGCCGTCTGCTGCGCATGGGTGAGGATGACGCTAGTGGGGGGACTGTTAGGCTGCGGGCGCGCTTCCGGGGACCAATGGGCGAGGGATGTAAAGTCGTCGTTATTTCCTTTGTGGGCTGTGCTTGGTCGGTGAGGAGGATCGGCCAGTGGTGGACACGGCGCAGGAAACCCTGCTGGCTGGATGTGAGATATGGGTACGTGGAGCGGAGAGGGACGACGTACCTTGAGGACACCGAAACTGGCAAATCGGCGTACCAACGTCGATGCCGATACTGCGCACGTCGTAGTACTGCATTCATTCGAAGCCTGTCGTTCCCGGCGGCATGCGCGAGTACAGGAGAAGCAGCTTCGGCCAGTCCGGGATCGCCCTTCCAGGATCATGAGAGTCGGTTAGTCCTGCCTGGTAGAAAAGGTTTATTCGACATACCGTCCTTAATAACACAAGGACCGCATTCCTTTTCCACGTGTGTGCCTCCACTGGACCTAGATGCTCTCGCGGAGGGTGTACATGTTCGAATATTGGGACATATCGACGGTCATGATGACCCGATATTACCTAGACGCGACAATAGTCAACTGCTGAAGCAGGTGAGAGGCGGGATTCCTCACAACAAATGTAAGATTGCTTTGCGAGTCAGCTTGATGTCGCAACAAGCAAGGTGGGCGATCCGTGCAACGTGATTCGTGCCATCGATATATTGACAGACCTAAGTATTGTTTCAGATGAACACACGGGGAATGATTGAGGCAAACGTACTTTTGCCATGGTTAGATCCCAGTTTGCCTCGATGACGTTGTCAAAGTTGATAAGAGCCACAAGTGCCATCCAATCTTTGACTGGAGGTGAGTTGGGGTAGAATGGGAATATTTTGAGCTCTATAGAGTTCAAATTATCTATTGGGATAGACGTCTCCGAATGGAAGTTCAAGTTTTCGTAGAGCTGCTCCAATATGGCATAGATCTTGAAAGATGTTTCCGGGGACGACAGGAACGACGACTCTTCCTTTGTAATTCAGCATATACATGCTGGGGAGACCAGATAGATGCAGGCTCACCTCGCACGTAGCCAAGACGCTGTTTGCTCAGATCCGCAGATGCATCGAAAACGACGCAGATGTTAAAACGGAAGCGGTCCGCGATTTCTGTACCTCGCGTCTCGTCGGATCGAACGCAGAACACGACTAATGGGATTAGTTGCTGTCCTATTGACGGAAGCGAGGTATCTCGGTCTTGTCGCCGGAGTCCTGAACGAACGGGACGGTCAAAAACCCAGAAAACATGATCTGTGAATTGCGGGAGCGGTGAAGGTGAAGAGACAAGCGCAGGAGAATGCGTCGATCCCAGTGGGTAAGTTGACGGAAAGTGGGTGAAAACGGTGATGGTAAGATGAGAGATTGATAAAAACAGTCAAGACGTGTTGAAGGTGTCTGGGACGACTGCCCTACAGCGACACCCCAATTTCAATTCCCTCAGCTGCCGGCGTTCTCTCCCGTTCACTCACTCCTGTTAGGCCTGGCTCTGTACTCCACATACCTTGGCGGTCATCCCGCTACGCGCCTCATTAAAACGACAACATGGTTACCACCCCCTCTCCCCTCTCCTGCAGAAGATACGCGCCACCCCGACGATAACCGACCCTCGAGCAGCTGGCCACCCCCTTCCACCCCCTCTGTCTATCCCGGCGTTCCTTATTGCCTTTATCCAGGAATTGGGAAATTTCAGATGCCGACAACGCCTAAACCACTACCTATCGTACTTTTTTTTTTTTTGACTCCATTAACGTGCACCTGCGGGCACTAACCCTATGTAGCACGTAAACTACTACAAATCCCACTACTACTGCTTTACTCGGTTGTGACCTATCGTACTAGCACGCGAATCCCCCTAGAAGACATGACGACCTGTCCCCAGTCCCCAAGGTCTTCTCCGGGTGAGAAAATGGGCGTTAGAATTGCACGGTCACTATACACGATCGTTTACGCGTGTTGATCCTCCATGGTACGATTACCCTTTAAGCATTTCACACCGATGAACCTTCTAATCATTCCCCCAAGCAAATGGTGTATAATGTATCGATCCCACGCAATCGACGCGGTCGAATCAAACCCAAATTCCGCGCAACCGCGGTTTGTTCCACGATACTTCTCTGGTTCCCCAGCAATTGCATCCTTTCCGCCGTCCGAACCAGTCAAAGCACACGAATGCCAAGCAGCGCGCTGCGCCCACTTGCGCGCCGCTTTCCCTTCCCGCGATGCACAACGAACCATAACGATTACCCCCGCCAGATAGATCCAGTGTACCGGATAGAAGATCTTTTCGCGGTCAAGAGCGGCCTCTATGGTGTGCGGGTAGTTGAGCAAGCGTGCATGGTCATTTCCCCCACGAGTTATCCAGTCCTACACTATTTCCCGATAGTACGCGCCGATATCCGTCACGGCTTTGGTGATGACCGGCCTATCGTCTCTCCGAGAAGGAGCTTTCGAAGACCGCGCACAGATGGGACACGTCCATTTGAGGTTGTATGCCTCCATGAGGTACTTTTGACGTTGGTGCGTTTGCCGTGTCGGGTTCCAGAATACCTTGAAAGGAGGCAATTGTGACCTCTTCGCCTTCCGAAATGGGTCTCCTCGCTCGGATGTCGCCAGAAAAGGTGTCTTTATCCCATCTAAATATCGCATTGGGGCAACAACTGACAGGCAGTCTGTTTATTAGAACCTTTAGCTTCGCAAAGATAAGAAACTCACTGTATCTGTCATTGATGCGAGTAAACGTCTCGAAAATTGCCGAGTAAAGGGCGTTCTGGTCGGGCATACCTGGGACCGGGAATAAATTGGTACGTATGATACCTAGTGCATCATTCGGGTCCGCTGACTTACAGTTGTACAATGGCAAAGAATGCGGCGCGTTGTTTTGGTGGCATTAAATTCGCCAGGCAGTTTACTGAGGAGTGACAAAAGTGCATGGCATTGGGGGAAAGAGCGCACTCTCGCATCACAAGCTCGCCTCGAGGGACGCTCCCTGCTACCACACAACCTTTCCCCTAGCTGTTTTGGACCTGGCGTGGGAAGATACGGGAGGTTGCGCCATCGTCAGCGCATCGTGCCATGACGACATTTTCTGCTTGTCGAATATCCGCTACCAACCGTGCTGCAGAACCGCCATCTTCTAGAGGGAGCTTGATCGTCGTGAGGTCTTCTAGATCACCCGGGATGGCCAGCATATCCGAAGATGAACCCATCTCTGGCGGTGGGACGCTGGTGAGTCTCCGCTCCTTGAAAACAGAAAACAGGGAGTCCGCCGCCTGTTACAATATCGTCCCAACTCGAAGTACGTTTCTCTCATTTCATCACTGTTTCTAATGCAAATTCTCCTGCGGGAACTCTCCAAGTCTCCGCATCTTGTGTGACGTGTTGAGCTCAGTTGACTTATTCACGGTTGGCCTAGTATGCACTAATCCTGACTTGTACTTAGTGTATCAAGTGTACAATACTAACGACGTACTAGCCTAAAAGCGTTGTTAACGGATCACTTGAGTGCTAGGCTCAACGTCGTGTATCTATTGCAGTTGTCTTGAATCCGAATCGTTCTTGTTTTTTTAATGTCTTCCGAACCACCGCTCCAAAGTTGATTCCGTTTTTGGATAGACTTGCTATGTCGTCCTCTCTTCGTTCCCGTGGACGGCCTACTTACGCCTTCGTATTGTCCTGTCTAATCTAAGTCGGAAATCGATTAAGGTAGACAAAATCCGTCCCGGCGACAAGGATCCGGAACTTTGTGCGTTGTGCAAGGGAAAGTAGTCAACTACCTTACCCCGGTCGACTCGAGGATGACCCAGCCGCAGACCCTAGCCCCAAAATGAGGTCCGGGCGTCCAATTTACTGCCACTATCGTGTGTGAGTAAACAGTAAACTCACCTGCCGCCATTCCTCGACCTATACCAATGCATGATATCCTCTTCCGCCTTTCTTCATCCTCTAATTCATCTCACTGAGTGTTCCCCATCCTGCTTATGTGATGTCTCGAAAAATACGTTAATGGGGCCAACTTGGGTACGAGACTCGGACGCAAGTGGATGCTTTAGCTCAAATCCTTGAACGTGCTAAAGCTAACTCTGGGAGGTTTCCACCTAAATCTAAACGTATAGCCTGTAGCAATTGAAGCACGCCCAAACCTTTCTGAGAAACGTGGAGCTCGACAATGAGATTGAACTGTTGAGTGTGAGTGCTCTTCGCCACTGACACCATGTTTTCAAATCTTACACAGGGGCTCTTTGGCGCTGACAGGATCAACGCGCAGACTATCTCAGGAAGCGCCTCACGAACACCTGCGGTCTTCTGGACAGACCGGACACCTTCCTGATATCTGGGAACAAGACCCGTGGGTAAATGTAATGCTAGAGTGCCTTTATCATTTTTGGTCCTGGCCTTATTCCCTGAGTGGGTAGCTCCTGATCCTCTGCGTCCAGTGCCGTACCTTCCACGTCCGTACCCATCCACCACCCGAAAACCGGATTTATTGGCGGTCCAACGGGATTGCACTGCCATCACACGTCACGTCTGATCTTCTCACAACTGACCATGCGGCGGGCCTCCACACATCACCCTGCTCCTTGCCAGTGACTCGGCGCACGAGTCGGATGACCCATTTCTGCAGCAGGATCGGAGACCGTCTATAACTGGGGTGTGCATCACAAGAGCAGGCCTGCGTTCGCATTGGCGCTGCAAGGTTCAGGTGGCGCAGGAGCGGCCAAATGGGGTACATTTATCCGGCGTGTTGGTGGTGGCCGTGCGGCGCGTTGCGGAGAATGTGGGCGCGAACTTGGACGTGATGGAGTGAGACTCGGAGCCCATGCGACTGTGCAATCACCATGACAAGGCACTCGGACGTCTGGCGATACTGAGCGTCTTCGTCGTCGTGAGTGCGTTGTGGTCATGTTCTTTTCCGACTCATTGGTTGAGACTACATTCCAGAACGCTTAAAGAAAAACTTTGTATTGCTCTGACTGTCGCTATTCTATCTAGGTACCAATACTAGCAGTCCAACTCGTCCCATGTACAAAAGTAGATAGATCAAGGCGGGTTTCATATTTGCCAGAAACCCAGATATTACTTGGGCGATGAAGATGCGCCCTATTTGGTTCTGGGATCCACATCAGGAGTTCACCATTATTGCCACATATCCAACCATCCTTGTCAATCACAGACTGGTCAGTGAAGTCAACATGTTCTGCATTTCCTATCATAGTGTTCAATATAAAAATCAACCCATATTCTGATGACATAATGCACTGACCATTTGATGAGATTGCTACAGACAAGACTGAATCCATGGGGCCATCTCCTATAGTGACATTCCACATTTGGATTGACTGATCCCTAGAGCCTGAGACAATGTGCTGGCCATCTGGGGAGAAGGCGACAGATAAGACTGAATCTGTGTGCCCAGCAAATGGGCCTGCCTCTATCTTTCCTGTAGTGGCATTCCACACACAAATTGTAGCATCAAGAGAGCCAGAGACAATGTACTGGCCATCTGGTGAGAATGCCACAGATGAGACATAACTTCTGTGCCCAGTAAATGGGCCTGCCTTCATCTCTCCTGTAGTGGCATTCCACACACAAATTGTTTCATCATAAGAGCCTGAGACAATGAACTGGCCATCTGGTGAGAATGCTACAGGCCAGACATAACTTGTGTGCCCAATAAATGGGTCTGCCTCTGCCTCTCCTGTAGAGGCATTCCACACACAAATTGTGTTATGATTAGAGCCTGAGGCAATGTACTGGCCATCTGGTGAGAATGCCACAGAGTGGACATGTGTTGCAAACTCAGTGAATATGCATACCACTATCTCTCCTATAGTGACATTCCACACACGAATTGTCCCATCATCAGAACCTGAGACAATGTGCTGGCCATCTGGTGAGAATGCCACTGAGTTTACTGAATTTGTGTGCCCAGTAAATGGGCCTGCCACTATTTCTCCTGTAGTGGCATTCCATATGCAAATTGTTTGATCATCAGAGCCTGAGACAATGTGCTGGCCATCTGGTGAGAATGCCACAGATTTGACCCAATTTGTGTGCTCAGTAAATGGGCCTGACACCATCTCTCCTGTAGTGGCATTCCATACATAAATTGTGCTATCCCTAGAGCCTGAGACAATGTGCTGGCCATCTGATGAGAATGCTACAGAGTAGACCCAATGTGTGTGCCCAATAAATTGGCCTTCTTCCTTTATCTCTCCTGTAGTGACATTCCACACACGAATTGTTTTATCATAACCTCCTGCTGAGACAATGTGCTCCCCATCTGGTGAGAATGCCACAGAGTCTACTGAATTTGTGTGCCCAGAAAGTGGGCCTCCCTTCATCTCTCCTGTAGTGGCATTCCACATACAAATTGTGCAATCCCTAGAGCCTGAGACAATGTGCTGGCCATCTGGTGAAAATGCCACAGACATGACTGGATCTGTATGCCCAGTAAATGGGCCTGCCTCTATCTCTCCTGTGGTGGCATTCCACACATAAATTGTATTATCATAAGAGCCTGAGACAATATGCTGGCCATCTGGTGAGAATGTCACAGAACTGACCCAATCTGTGTGCCCAACAAATGGACCTGCTGCTGTCATCTCTCCTGTAGTGGTATTCCACACACAAAATGTTTCACCAGAGAAGGTTGAGACAATATGTTGACCATCTGGTGAGAATGCTACAGAATGGCTCCAACCTGTATGCCCAGCAAGTGGTCCTGTCACTATCTCTTCTGTAGTAGCATTCCATACATAAATGGTTTCATCATCAGAGCTTGAGGCAATGTGTTGCCCATTTGGTGAGAATGCCACAGAATAGACTGAACCTGTATGCTTAGTAAATGGGCCTGCTACTATCTCTCCTGTAGTGGCATTCCACACATGACTTGTTTGATCATAAGAGCCTGAGACAATGTGTTGGCCATCTGGTGAGAATGCCACAGATAAGACTGAACTTGTGTGCCCAGTAAATGGGCCTATCACTTTTTCTCCTGTGGTAGCACTCCATACAATAAGATCATCAGAGCCTGAGACTATGTGCTGACCATCTGGTGAAATTGCAATGGAATTGACTGGACCTCTAATATTTGAAATCACCATCTCTAATGGTGGCCAATGAGACAATTGCCCATGTTTTACACATAAGATTTGAGGAAATTCTCTTGAATATTGTGCAGAGACAAGAGAATGAGCTGGTGCAAATGGTAGAGCAGAGAGATAGATATGTGGAGCACTCTTTCCCATTGCCATCCCAAAATACCGAACAAATAGAGAGGCATCATTAACAAATGACCTCAATTTCTCTAGTTCTGTTTGTGAAAACTGTTGTGAACACAGTGAGTAGCTGCTTGCTTTCCTTATCAAATCAACAATTATACTCACACCTTGACCAGAGGCTAACCATGCCTTCAGAACTGAGCATGCTGCCGGAGCAAGGCCGAGGTTGCTTGTCAAACTAAGGACTTCAAACCAAAACAGAAGTTTCTTCTCAAAGAACATTTGAAGTTTTCGAAAGAGATTAGTTTCGAAACCAATATGTGCCAAATGGTTGTCCCAGAAACGACAGGCATACAATAGAGCAGGCGGAATGTGTTTATCAACACGCAATTTGAGGTCTGAAATGTCTTTGTTAGCAACGTATGATGTCTCAAGATTGCATATGTTGAATTTGAGGCCAATGAGCAGCAAACCGAGACAGGAATGGGCCAAATGATGGTGAGCGTCACGATCGTTGACACAAAATCTTTCACCACTCCTTGTCGAATCTGTGACAAAATCGCGGAATGATGTATGAAGTGGAATGATGGGAAGATTCTCATCGGATGAATTGACATTGCTCAACAACGAGCCAAGGCGACGGAGCAATACAACAACGGCATCACTGGAGGAGGCGGAGAAGGGGGCATGCTGTCGTAGAGTGGTCAGGGAACGAAGACTGAGGGGTTCAATTGAGGAAACGAGCTGTCCGACGACCTCTCGGAAAAGTAGCTGTGATCTCTCGTGAGTAAAGTATCCTTCAAGGACTTCTTTGTACAATCCATCCAGGGGATCTTGTCCGTGGCAATCTACAGTCAGTTTCAACAAATGATTTATGCACAGTGTCTTGCTGAGGCCAAAGAACTCGGGAGGGTCTAAAATGTATCCACATGCGACCGCTGCCCACTGGAACAAGCCCTCAGCTCTTGTCGCCAGCTCGTCGCCATAGCTTTTGAACTCGTCTGAAGGGAGCTTCTCCTTAAAAAAGGTGAGAATGTCGTCGTGTGTCGTGGCGGCCAGATTGGAATCGTTCATGTATTTGACTTTGATGCTGGCGGACCCCGCTCCGGTAAACGCAGACTCGATGGCGTGCTCAGGTCGCGAGGTGATGAACACACGGAAATTTGATGGTAGTTTAGAGAGGGCTTTAAGAAGGAAGGTGTGTAAGCCGCTTCCGCTAGTTACGTCCCCACTCTCGTCCAAGGCATCGATTACAACGAGAATAGGACCGACGATGTGCACGTCCTTGAGCGGTTCCAGGATAAGGATTGAAATAGCGTATCGTAGTCACGTGTACCGACTCGAAGAGAGGAGTTGTCCTTTACGACCGTTCCAAGCGCAGCTTTAAACGAAGGGTAGCGGTCGGCGAGATCGCGAGCAAGAGTCGTGAAGAGCTGATAGGCCTCCCGTTTGGATTGCTCCTTACGCAAAAAGATGAATGATGACGTAAGACGGCGCATTTTATCGAAGCGACGTGCAATCTCATGTGCAATCGATGACTTTCCCGTGCCAGCTTGCCCGAACAGAACGAGACAACGCTCGGAAATGGGATCACTGGCCCAATTAGTAACGAAGTCCAGGAAGGCCGTGCGCGTTCCCTTAAGACAGCCCTTGTCGGGTGTGAACCGCGAGCCTGCCCCGTACGGGATTTCCCTGATTTTTGCATCCAGCTCTGTAATAACTCTCAGATCGATAACCCTCAGGGCATCAAGACTACGTACCGGCGTCGGACGCTTGGCTAGACACCCACTTCAGCTGGGTAGCTATCCCGTCGACATTGGCCGAAATTATTCCCACACCGTCCAGAATTTGGAGTGCAGTTATCTCTGTAGTGATCGTAGCCTCGTCCACGAACGCTTTGTGGAGTTTGAGAAGGGTGGTGCGGAAATCCTCGATTTTTTTGTCGACTTGACTGCCAGTATTCTTCAATATTCGCTTCCCTAAAAAGTGCATGTTTACGTCGGCCACTGGAATAGGTTAAGATGACATACAGTATTGCGAATCCTTTGCATACGATTGGATAAATTCACAGCAATTACAGACATGCTGTAACATGAGCGTAATGATTTGTGCCTGCCTAGGAACACGCTCGATAGTTTTGAAAGTATCTTCTTGTTTTGCAAAATCAAACGCATCGCGTATAGCGACCACTAAGGTCCGGACGTTATCATCACGTTGGAACTGTTCTAGGAGGGTCTGACCATCCAAATAGCAGGCATAAGCATTTCAGTAGGAGAATAGCGTAAACAGTTCACCTTGGGTATCGCAAAAAGCAGACCGTATGCCATCTTTGCATACGGGCTCAGCTAAGGACGAACTTGCGCTCAATCGAGGCTCGATAAAAAAAAAAGGCCATTCGAAACGCACTTCCGCAACTGGGCTCAGAATATCCATCACCCATTTGATTCTCTCGAGAGCACCTTCCCAAGCATCCGAGAGGTTAATTGTCGCCATAGCTTTGGTGGCGACACGGAGAGCATCCTTGGCAGATGACAGTCTTGCCTGTCTATCGGCCGCTGGCGGCAATGCGGTACTCATCTCCAGAGGAAGCGGATCCACCGGTGGTGAGAGGGCTTCAGAGTCGGTAGGGATGATGGTTCGAATGGTCATCGCGGAGTCCCCGGCCATCAATGACGTATCTTCTCTAGGTAGCAAATCGTTCACTCCAGTCAATTGGAGATCCGTGGTGTTGATAAGCAAGATCGGTGACACAACGACCGTCAAATAAAGTGTGACCGGTCGGATCGACTGTCCAACTCGACTGTCCTCGTTGGTGAGGAAAAAAGGAACGTCTATACTCGAGAGGTTCAGCTGCTAGCTGAACAAGTAAGGCTTATAATAAGATACGTACCAGTTTGGGATTCGACAGGTATCGGTATCTCCAGCGTTCCGATAAGGACATCAGGGTGTAAGAACCGCTTCTCATAAAGGCACAGTATAAAATGTGAAGACGGTTGGGGAGAACTGAACTGAAGTTTTAGCCGAACATATAATGATTATAGAGGAAAGTCCTACAAGGCACCAAGCCTCTGGTTCCAGTGCACCGCCTGTCCATCGATCTGCACACTTTTCGTCTTTTTTATCGTCGCACGATTGGCTACAGTGACAAAGAACCGCCTCTTCGGACCAAACTGTTTCTTGATTTCTGGAAGAGGGTGCGCTCGGCGGACTAACAAAGCGAAGAAATCGTTATCGAGGGATCAGTGAATTAAGATTTAAGTGCCTACCGGTTACCTCAACACGTAGCTGGGATGGGCTTCCCTGCGATTCGACGATTTGGGCGCTGTCCAAGGGCGGTTCTTGAGCGAACATAGCTACACGAAAAGAAGGGATCGACACACCCTGTTCCTGCGATTTGCGACGCTGGGGGTCCCGGGCTGACCCAGCAGGTCAGTATCAAGAAATGGATCGCTAAACTTACACACGAATTGAAGGTCATCTGCCCATGTCCCACGTCTTGTGCGGTGGCCATACTGGATAGACGAGTGTTAAGAGTGAGGCGTGCCGTTCGAGCGTCTACGAACGGGGCGCAGTCCACGCCCAACCTTGCGCCCAACTGCATCATTTTAAATGTTCACACGATTGTCAAAGTGGCCTTTGTGCACAAAGACAGCCAAAGATAGCAAAAAATATCGACCCACAACTAGATCGTCAAGAATCCGTGGTCGCGCAGATGAATAGTACCCTCGATCGTTACACTGGCGCTACCGATAAATAATCAACACCTTGCCAAAATCGCCATCGCCTGATCCCCCTCCCACAGCAGCCAACCATCGTCCCAACGTCGGCCACCCGACTTCGAACTGGCGGCACAGCTCATCGGCGTGGTGCTCGCCATCGAGGAGAGGCATCAGCGCGCCAAAGGCTGCAAAGCCAAAACCGGCGCAGGCGCCGCCGTGTCGCCGTTCGTCTAGGTCTTGATTGCAAGTGACGATGGCGAGAGCGAGATTCTGGGACGCGATAGCGCAGGCGCTGCCAATGACTGCGTAACCTCAAACAGCGACGCGTGCGTCGCGGCGGGATGGCGCGCGCGCACGGGCTGCGGGCTGCTCGGCGGGTCCGTCGCGCGCAAGCGTAGCGTTCCGAGCGATGCCTCAGCTGCGCGAGGTGGGAGGGAGACAGTGCCGCTTGTCGAGTGCGCGCTTACGGTCGCGAAATGCTAGCATTACATCTGAGGTGCGCCGTTTGGTGCGCATGGACGAGGACGAGGCGAGTGGGAGCACTGTCAGGCCGTTCGTGCGCTTGCAGGGACCGATGGGTGAGGGTGGTAGGGTCGTCGTCATTTTGGCTTCGGTGGGCTGAGCATCGTCGGCGAGGAGGATTGGGCAGCGGTGCACGCAGCGTAGGAAACCCTGCAGGTTGAATGTGAGATACGGACGCACGGAGGAGGGTGGATAGTACGTGCTTTGATCACACCAAAAGTCGCGAATCTGCGCACATCGATGCCAATACTACGAACGTCGTGGTCTTGCATCCATTCGAAGACAGTCGTTCCCGGTCGCATGCGCGAGTACAGGTGAAGCAGCTTCGGCCAGCCCGGGATCGCCCTTCCTGGACCACGAGAGGCGTTAGTTAGCCTGGCACGGTAGGAGCAAGGGCCATGTGTCACATCATACCGTCCTTGATAACATAAGGGCCGCAATCCTCTTTCACATGTGCCTCACCGGCAAGCCACTGGACGCTTTTGTGGAGTGTGTACATGTTCGAATATTGAAATATGTAGACGGTCACGATGACTAATAGTACCTAGACAGAACTGTCCTGTCTGAAGTAGGTGAGAGGCGGAGTTCCTTACAAGAATGTGAGATCGCTTTGCGCGTGGGCGATCCGCGCGACGTGGTTCGTGCCATCGATATATTGACAGACTGAAGCATTGTTTTGGAGTCATACACGGAGCACGATTGGGGCAAGCGCGCCTTTGCCATCGTCAGATTCCAGTTTGCCTCGATGACGTTGTCAAAGCTGATAAGAGCCACGGGTACCATCCAATCTTTGACTGGAGGTGGGTTTGGGTAGAATGGGAATATCTTCAGCTCTAAGGAGTTGAAATTGTCTATAGGGATAGACATCTTCGAATAGGAATAGACATCTTCGAATAGGAATTCAAATCTTCGTAGAGCTGCTCCAAGATGGCATGGATCTTAAAAGACGTTTCTGGGTACGACAGGAACGACGACTCTTCCTTCGGAATTCAGTATATACGTGCTGGCGAGACCAGATAGGTACAGGCTCACCTCCCACGCAGTCAAGACGCTGTCAACCTTCCGCACGATAGGCTCATAGGAGCTCAGATCCACCGAGGCATCGAAAACAAAGCAGACTTGAAGCGGAAGTAGTTCCGCTGATATTTTCCCATAAGTTCGACCGGAAACCCGAGCACCTTGTAATTTCAAGTCACGAGCCGTCCGCAGAGAGGGCTCTGCGCTATGATGTACTTGGACACATCTTCAAAGTTGAATAGCGTGAGGAAGGCCGAGAAGAGCGTGCTCTTCCGCGGACAAACCTCGACGCGGGACTGATCGCTCGGGGGGTACGAAAGCGATGCGGCAGGAGGTTCGCGAGCTGCCTGAAGGGACAGGCGACGCTGCGCCAGAGGAGATGGGCCCCCCATAGGACGTGATTAGACCTTCGGGGACTTTGTACGCGATTTCTGTGCTGCGTGTCTCGTCGAATCGAGCGTAGAATACAGACCTGAGTCGAGGGAGGAACGAGTTGCCATCGCTGGCCGTAAGTGACGAAGCGACGACTGGCGCGCCTCCCTTGCTTATGACGACTCCGCCTGGCTTTCATGCGCTCCCGCTCCCATTAGCCCAACTATCTCTCGCGGCAGTACTCAAGTGTGGCCAGTCTTTCCGTTGGTCCATTTACCCTCTGCACGCTGCCCTGCCTTCGGATCCTTCCCACGAATACCGTCTATGCTTGCAAGATCGCGTTGTATGCCTTCGTCAATCCCCAGACACCTCTTCTACCGCGCCGTTTTTCCAGACACCTCGGTACCGCCTGAGACCGTGTCTGCGCGAGACGCTGAAACGTTACATTGGCTCAGAGACTACTTCCAACTGGACGTGGATCTCGTGAAGCTGTACGACGAATGGGCTGAGCGCGATCCCGTCTTGCCAATTGAGAACGATTCGAGGGGATACGAATGCTCCGACAGGATCCATGGGAGAACCTCATTTCGTGCGTCCTCGCATTTACTCTTGTCACCGTAGCTCACCTCATTCAGATTTATATGCTCATCGAACAACAACATCGTCCGCATCACAAAATGGTAAAATCACTCTGCATACAGTATTCTCCCCCTCTCTTGTCGATTCCGTCCCCGAAGCCGACGATTGCGACTGGACTGCTTACACCGTCTGATTCAAACGACTCGTATCCTTCATCTGTACTCGCAACGCCGGAACCGGAGCTGGAGAGCTTTCATCCCTTTCCTACGCCGTCACGGCTCTCAACACCTGATGTCGCCGCCACGCTCCGCTCATTAGGCTTCGGCTACCGCGCCGATTTCATCCAGAAGACCGCGAAGATGCTCGTGGACACGCACGGTGTATCTGCGAAAGGGAACGGAGGCCCGGAAAAGTGGCTTCATAGCCTCCGTGGTCTGAGCACCGCCGACGCTCGGGAGGAGCTGCTGAGGCTGATGGGCGTCGGCCGGAAAGTCGCAGACTGCGTTCTGCTCATGAGCCTCGACAAGGTCAGGACACGTAAAGACGAACGCTCATTTTCTCCGATTCTAATTGTCTGTGCAGGCTGATGTTATTCCTGTCGACACGCACGTTCTCCAGATTGCCACGAAGCACTACGGGTTCCGCGGTGCGTCCGGGACTAAGCAGACGATGTCTCCCAAGCTGTACGAGGCGATTAGCGAGAAGTTCCAAAACGTATGGGGGAACTACGCTGGCTGGGCACATTCGGTGAGTTTCTCGTTTCGCTCCAGGGACGCGCTGACCTCTTGCCTACAGGTATTATTCACCGCCGATCTGAAGGCATTCTCGGATTATCGTCTCGTCACGCCCGTACCTTCCCCAAGGAAACATGACGGGCCCATGCACAGAGTGGGCCAGTCATCCCTGTCTCTAGTTCATTCAACACGCAAGCGAAGTGCGAAGCAAGTGCAGACTCAGAATGATGATAGCCCTGCAAACGCAAGCAGTCTAGCCGAACGTGTGAAGAAAAGACGACGGGCGACATGAGTGCGACATAGTGGGCTGGTCACGTGGAGTAGCGGACGGTTTCGCTGATGAGGCCTATGAGGGCTTGTCATGCATAGGGTCTAGATACAAGCGAGACGGTGGCCGTCTGGATACTTGATGTTCGCCGCTTGATCGACGTGGGGGTATCGGTCGGGTACTTTTCTCGACAGAGTGATCGATGGCACAGTATATGCAGGCAGAGTGCCAGCAGGTGAAGCAGAAATTCACTTGGAAATTCAAGCTTCAAGCTCCCAGTTCGTACGGATCGTCTGAGTTTATGATTTATTTTTGTTGGAAAGCTACAGAAGATTAGGATAAGATTAGGATGCATCGCCGATTGACCGTAACTGGCTGCGATTGTCGTGTGCGTCAATGGGAAGGCAATTCTGAATGTCTATTAGAACTAAATTAATCAATGTTGATGACGAGAAAAAGGCATAAAACATTGATCGCAAACTTTACGTCGAGAGCCGCATCTTGGGCTTGAGCTACGACGACTCGGATCAATACTTGATTGATTTTACGGACGGCTTCGCGTCTTGCCGCGCGCCTTTCTCATTGACATCAACACCTCCTCCGGACCAGCATGGCTCCCAACAAAGCCAAAGCACCCGAAATCCCAGAGCCTCCCGAAGAGCAACCTATAGCCGAGGCTGATGCCGATGGGGTCGACGAATCCGGCTCCGACTCTGAACCCGAAGTCCCAGCAGCAACTGCCTCCGCCGAGTCTGGGCCCTCCGCCCGTCTAAAAAGAAGAAGAAGAAACGCTCAAAGGTCTCGCGTGCCATTTCTGCTCTCAAAGGCGATTCCGTGCCCCAGGCTGTCGTCGATCAAGTAGTCGCGAAAGTCAAGGAGGAGCACGGAGAGGATTCCCCTGCTGCAGATGAAGAGACTGTGCGCCAGCTGCTTAAACAACTGAAGCTGAAGGACGTGGCGAAGGGAAGGCGGATTTGGGGGAAAGCATAGGAAGGACGCCGGGGATCATAAAGTACGCCATTCCTTGCTTAGCGTTTGCCGCTCTGAGCTCGACGGCTTTAGTTCTGGGCGACCCAGCCTGTTCCTCGCTATGGTGCGTCGTGTGGATACTGTCCATGTAAGCTCTCAGTCCGCCCATACTTGGCCAGGCGATAGTGCCCCTGATGAAGATGGGTACATCGAACCGTCGAAGCCCAGAGAAGAGGTCAGGCAAGATCCGTACCCACTGCCAAAGGACTTCGAGTGGTGTATTCTCGACATAACTGAACCAGCGCAGGTTCGGACGCGTCAATCACGCACCCGCTAAGCCTCCTCATTTTGCTCGTCGCAGATCAAAGAGGTGTATGAGCTCCTGTCAGCGAACTACGTCGAAGACGACCAAGCTGCGTTCCGGTTCCAATATTCTGCCGAGTTCTTGGAGTGGTATGTCTCGAGTTTTCATTCGGATGTATCATCGTACGATTTTTCTTTATTCTAGGGCTTGAAACCTCCAGGATGGCATAAGGAATGGCATGTCGGTGTTCGTGTTTCGTCCAACAGAAAGCTGGTCGCCTTCATATCTGGTGTTCCTATCCGTCTCCGCGTTCGCCAGAAGTGGGATTTCTGCACCATCTATATACTCTGTCGTTACTAACCAACGCTTCTGCAGGGATATGAGTGCAGTCGAGATAAACTATCTCTGTGTTCACAAGAAACTACGTTCCAAGCGTCTCGCACCAGTGCTTATCAAGGAGATTACTCGGCAGTGTCACCTCAAGGGCATCTTCCAAGCCATCTACACCGCAGGAATCGTGATTCCCACGCCTATCTCCACCTGCAGGTACTACCATCGCACGTTGAACATCCCCAAGCTCGTCGACGTCAAGTTCACGTACGTGCCCCGCGACATGACCATTGCCCGAATGATCCGGCAGTCCAAAGTACCTTCGACACCCTCTCTCATGCGCTCCGGCCTCAGGGAGATGGAGGAGAGGGATGTGTCTGCCGTCGCAGAGTTGTTCCGGAGGTTCATGGAGCGCTTCGACATGATCCCATTATTTGATGAGGAGGATATACGGCACCAGTTTCTCAGTGGGCGCGGCACTGGGGAAAGAGAGGCCCCAACCGGACGCCGTGCGGGTCAAGTCGTGTGGGCGTATGTTGTCGAGGTACGAGACTCTGTCTTCTTCTTTGGTGTCTCATTCCGTTCAACATTGCCGCCTTTTGTAGCACCCCGAAACGCATGCGATCACGGACTTCTTCTCATTCTACACGCTACCCTCCACTATCGTCGCGCATCCGCGGCATTCGCTCCTGCAGGCTGCCTATCTCTACTATTACGCGACAGATACCGCCTTTGTACAAAACGCGGACGATCTTGGGCTCCTGAAGCGTCGATTGACGGATCTCGTCGGCGACGCGATCGTCTTGGCCGACCAAGCGAAATTTGACGTCTTCAATGCACTCACGCTGATGGACAACTCGCTGTTCTTGCAAGAGCTCAAGGTGAGGGTTCCACGTCTACGACGGTGTTCGTTCCTCGACGACTGACTCTCGCACAGTTCGGATCGGGCGATGGCTTGCTCAACTTCTATCTCTACAACTGGCGCTTGAAGGGCCTTGCCGGAATGAATGCCACACAGGATAGGACTGCGGGGCGGGGCGTCGGAGTGGTCATGCTTTAGCTGAGTAAATACCTTTGGGAATGGGATGCTTTTTTGCGTCACGGGAGAACGATCAACATACGAGAGGATAGGTGCATGCATAAAAACGGATACCGTAGGCTACTATTGTAGTTTTCTTTAACTGTTTCCGTTACTGTAAGTTCGTTATGAAGGGTCTAGTTCACTCATGTGTTCGAAAATGTTGTCGTCATTCAGCTCGCATCCAGCCGGTCACAGCTACGATCTATGCATCTATTACTATCGTGCCCGGCCTGTGGCACATATCAAAGATCTTGAGTGGATCAACGCTTTCCTATAAAACTCGCCCCTTCCAAAGCAACTTGAAGCTCGACGCCATTTTCCGCAATATTTTCCGTCATTTTATGTCCTTATCACGTGCCTCAGGTCACGTGGTCAGTGGGAAGAACTACTCATCGCAGTTCAACTGGCCCAGCTCACCCCCGTCCCTAACGCGTCACGTGATGTCACGTAATTCGAATATTGGTTCGAATTCGGTCTCCGATTTCGAACTTTCTTTTTCTTTTTCTTTTTTCTATTTGCGCGTTGTAAATACATGACAAATAAGGGCAAACAACGCGTGATGCATTCGTTTATTCTTGGTGGCACACACCTTCCTCCCGTTGCACCCCATTCGCGCCCCCGCCATCACGAGAACCCAGAAGAGCGCCGAAATGGTACGTCCCCCCTGTTCCCCCATCCACTGCCTGTGACTATGCATGAACAGGACACGCAACCGCGCAGTACGCGGGACGGACAGGGATGAGTCCCCCTCTTGCGCCCACTACGTCCACACGCGAACAGGGAGGGGAGGGGCGTGCAGTAGGGACCCCTCCTCCCCTCTTTACTCCATCACCCCCACTTACGCGCAAGGTGGCGCGGGCAAGGTACGCCCCTGCCCTTTTGTCCCCCGCCTCCGCTCACACGTTAACAAAAACCAGGGTTTGCGAACCTGCGGTCGCGCAGAACAGGGCGCCCGCACGCCCTTCCTCGTTTACGCGTGAACGGGGTGGGGTGGGGGTGCACAAGGCGAGCACCCCGCCTGTTCACGTTCATGCCCCAAGCGCGTTGCAATGCCCTCCCCCAGGTTTTATGCACATTTGGCCACCCCCGTTTACGCCGCCTCCCCCTCCCGTCCGCTCGGTAAGTACCACCCTCCACCTCTCCCGCACGACCCCTCTTTTGGGTGTGCACCAGGGAGGGAATCCGAAGTTGTGGACGACATGACCCCGCATGCGCGCCAAGGGGGGAGTGGGAGTGAGCACGATTGGGAGGTGAGGTGAGCCAGTGGAGGGGGCCGGCACGATCCAGGCGGGTGAGGGTCGGTGAGCGGGGTGGTGCGCAGCCTCGGTAAGTGAGGGTGCCAGGCGGTGCGCAACCCGGTTGGGTGAGGGTGAGCGGGATGGCACACAACCTGGTTGGGTGTGCATGAGCGGGGCGGCGTGCTAATGGAAGGGGGGGTGCACTGTAGATTGATTAATTTAGAAAAAAAAACATGTGTACATTATTTGATAATAAAATTATTTCTTGATATTTGATATTTTGATATTAATTTGTTAATTATTTAAGTCACTTGAGCACAAGTGATTATAAGTAAAATGATAACAGACTGGAAAGAGAGGAGCCAGGTGTGATGAGTGCTCACTGTTTAAACGCAACAGTGAAGCCAAGGATCACAAGGAGCAGGTTGGCTGATGTCGAACCAAACAAGGAGTAAAACAGGGACAAGGAACAATGGGCTACGAGTATCAGGACAAGGATGCGGAACAACCCAATGTTGGGAAGCTGCGCTTTAGACAAGGAAGATACAAGTAGGGATGTCGCAAGTGGACAGTCTGAGGGACTGTCTGTTACATTGCTCCAGCTTATATACCTGAATACATGGTCTGTGCGTACTTTAGGGGAGGCCCAACTCCGCTCCACGGGTGGGCCCATGGAATACTCTAGAAGCGTTCTAAAGATAGCATGGAATGTGCTGGAAGGTTTCTAAGTATATCATCCAATGGCATTAATCCCTGACAAGCTCCGCTCGTCAGGTGATTGATCAACAATCTTCATTTACCAATCAACGGACTTTGTTTATCAATCAACAATCTTTGTTGATTGATCAACAAACAAGTCATGTGAGGTCATCTGACCTTTCGCTTGGTAAGTCCCGGTTCCGGACCGGGTCTTTCTTGAATAGGAAGGAAAGGATTATCCAATCCTTTCACGTGCGTCGTCTTGGCTAGTTCCACTAGTCCATTACTTCGTATTCCTGAGTTTGTGCGCGCGTTCCCTTGCACGTTCCTGGGTATTCCGGATAAGTCACGGACCGAGGCATAGGTTCGTGACAGTATCCCCTCTTTAAGGCCGTGCTGCGCCGTCAGCACTCTTAGATTACTTGGTCGGGGCGCAGAGGGGTTTCTGGTATGGAACTGGTGAACCAGGAGTGATGCATGTTTCATTTGTGATGCAGGGAGCCATGAGTTTTCGGAACTAGGGTAGCCCTTCCACTTGATGAGGTACAAGATCCCTTTCTTATTGGGTGACACTTTGGACTGGAGTACTGTTTCGACTTCATAATGTTCTTCTTCTCCTTGAACTATATCTGGAGGAGGTCTGGTGAAGTTGGGTCCATGCGCAGGGGTTTCTTTGTATGGTGATATCAGGGAACTGTGGAAGACTGGGTGGATTCGCCATGACTTGGGTAGTTGGAGTTTACAGTTAACTCCCCATGTAGATAGTACTTTGAATGGACCATGGCGTCTAGGGGCTAACTTGGCTTTAGGGTGCGTGGTGTGAACATTGGTTCCTTCTAACCAGACTAGGTCTCCTGGTTTGAACACATGGGAAATGGTGGGTACTCTGGATCTTTTCATGACTTCCGCAGCTACCTTTAGTGCTGCTGTAACTTCGGATCATACTTGGTCTAAGGTGCGAAGGCGTTCCTCTACCGTGGGAATCTTGGTAGCGAAGTTTACTGGGGGAATGAATTCTGGTTTGAATCTGTACCAGACTTCGAAAGGAGATCTTCCTGTGGCGCTGTGTTGGCGAGCGTTGTGCGCGAATTCCATGAAGGGTATCAGTTCTACCCAATTGTCTTGCTGGAAGTTGCAAAAGACGCGGAGATACTGTTCCAACTCTTGATTGACTCTTTCTGTTTCGCCATCTGTTTGGGGGTGGAAGGCTGTGGACATGGTGGACTTGACTCCCAATCTTTCCCAGATTTCTTGCATGACTTTAGAAGCGAATTGGGGTCCTCGATCCGAGATAACTTGGCGTGGTAGTCCGGTTCGTCTCCAGACATTTTTCATGTACAACTTGGATGTTTCTTCGGCTGTGATGGTTTTATTACAAGGGGTGACAATGGTGGCTTTGCTGAGACGATCCACTACCACAAATAAGGAATCATATCCTTGGGAGGTAGGGAGGTCTGTGATGAAGTCCATGGTGATAACTCCCCAAACGTCTGTGGGTACTTGGTTTGGTAACAGTGGTACTTGAGTTCTTGGTTTGATTTTGGTTGCTTGACATGTGGCACATCCGTCCACATAACTCTTGACAAAGGTGGATATTCCTGGCCACCAGAATTCTCTTGATACTATTTCGTAGGTCTTCCATCTTCCGGGATGTCCTGTGGCTACATGGTCGTGATATTTCTTGACAATGTCTCTTTGAAGAGTGTCATCTTTTGGAACGTAGACTTGTCCTCTGAATAGAATGATCCCATCTTCTAGGTTCCATTCTTCTAGGCCCTTTACAATGGATCTTGGGCCATTCTTCAAGATAGCTTCTATGGCAATGCTGACGTCTTTATCATATTCCTGGCTTGACTTGATTCTTTGACGTAGTGTTGTATCTCCCAATACTGTGACTGCCGTTGGGCGGGCTGCGCGAATCGTGAAAAACTTGGTGTCCAAGAGGACACGCAACTCGTCCTCAGTTGCTATCCCCTCTTTAAGATCTGGACGCCTGGACAGCGCATCTGATTTATTCTGTACGCCCGGCTTGTGAACAATGGTAAACTTGAAGGTGAAAGGAATAAAGCCCAACGTGCTTGACGTCGTGTGAGCTTCTGTTTGGTGGCAAAATAGACTAGATTGCCATGGTCGGACCAGATTTCAAGATTATCTTCTCGACCTTCGAGGTAATGTCTAAAAATATCCAAAGCGCGGATAATGGCAAGGAGTTCTTTATCATGAATTTCATAATTCCGCTCCGCAGGTTGCAAGGACTTAGAATGGTATGCAACCGGATGCCATCTGTTCAGGGCATCTGGTTGTTCAAGAATGGCTCCCGTGGCAAAATCACTAGCGTCGGTGATGAGTCGGAAGGGTTTGCTATGATCAGGGAGAGCAAGGACAGGGGCTGTAACAAAAGCCTGGATGAGGGTGCGGAACGCGGATTCCTGTGAGGTACCCCAGAGGAACGGAATCTCCTTCCTAGTGAGGTCGAATAAAGGCCTGGCAATGGTAGAAAAATCTTTGATAAATCAGCGGTAGAAGTTACAAAAACCAAGGAATGCTTGGACATGTTTGTGTCACGAACCTATGCCTCGGTCCATGCTTATCCGGAATACCCAGGAATGCGCAAGGGAATGCGCGCGCAAACCCAGGAATACGAAGTAATGGACTAGTGGAACTAGCCAAGACGACGCGCGTGAAAGGATTGGATAATCCTTTCCTTCCTATTCAAGAAAGACCCGGTCCGGAACCGGGACTTACCAAGCGAAAGGTCAGATGACCTCACATGACTTGTTTGTTGATCAATCAACAAAAGATTGTTGATTGATAAACAAAGTCCGTTGATCGGTAAACGAAGATTGTTGATCAATCACCTGACGAGCGGAGCTTGTCAGGGATTAATGCCATTGGACGATATACTTAGAAACCTTCCAGCACATTCCATGCTATCTTTAGAACGCTTCTAGAGTATTCCATGGGCCCACCCGTGGAGCGGAGTTGGGCCTCCCCTAAAGTACGCACAGACCATGTATTCAGGTATATAAGCTGGAGCAATGTAACAGACAGTCCCTCAGACTGTCCACTTGCGACATCCCCACTTGTACATTCTTGTCTTCAGAGCAGCTTCCCACATTGGGTTGTTCCTCATCCTTGTCTTGTTACTCGTGGTCCATTGTTCCCTGTCCTTGTTCTACTTCCTTGTTGGTTCGACGTTAGCCACCCTGTTCCTCGTGATCCTTGGTCTCGCTGTTGCGTTAAACAGTGAGACACTCATCACACTTGGACAGTCTTAGCTTGCTAACCACGAACCTTCTCAGTGTCTGACTACGATTACTCCGAGTTTGGAGCGTGGGACGCTGATTCAGGATCGTACCATAATATCGATTATTCCCCCCCTCGTCGCCCTCGTCGTCTTCCAAGTGTTCCCCTGCCCCCATCATCGCCCCCTCGTCTACCTTTGTCCCCGTTAGGGCAAACCTCCCATTCCCTCCCTACTTCCTGTCGTCACCACCAGGGATTCCTCTAAGTGTTGAGCGAATCGCCTCTCCCCAAGGTTCCCCTGCCCTCTCCCTGCCAGTAGCTCGGACCCCAACCCCCGAGCTTCGTTACCCTTCCCCAGCCCCGTTGCCCCAGACACCCCCTTCGTAAGGTTGGTGTCCCCCATCCCTCGTCCAGCGTCGTCCCCCGTTTTCGTATCCCAACCCCGGCCCTCCATCCCTTGACGCCCCCTCCTCGTCCACCGACCCCAGACTCCCCCATCGACTACGAAGCTGCAGAGCTTCGTGTAGCCTTCTACTCGGAACAGCGTGCATCCCCTGCACCGGTAGAAGAGAGCCAAGAAAACATTCCCCCTGCCCCTGTCAACCGCCCCCCGTCCTGCCTCCAAGTTAGAGGAGAGCACCCCCACCAGTTCCTTGCCATCCACACCCCTCGAGGAGAGGAGTGGCAACAAATCTCGGAGTTCCACCAGTTCTCCATCCATACCATTTGCACAGCTGAGGCCCTGTGCGACTCGCCCCCTGTTTTTACTGGTGTCACCCCCTTTCGTTTCACGTCCCCCCATTTTTTGACCATTTACCCCCGCCATCGTGACATTGCCGTTGCTCTCGGCATTCAACCTATCTACGTCTGCTGTAAGGCAGTCCTCAACCTCCCCAGTGACGACCTCCCCCTGGGCTCCATCAAATACAGTTTCAGGGACGGCATTCGTGAAGCGTTCAGGTCCCTGAACAACCTCATCGTGAAGCGTACGTATATACGCTTGTCATCCTTGAGGTCCACGATTTTTTGGACGGAAGAGTGGTAACCACGTACGGTTACCTTGGGTTTTTTGAGGAGAACGTCTACGCGGTGTACCAAGGGTACCACTTCGACGATTCAGTGAGGACCCGCCCTCACCTCCTCTCCTATTGTTTCACGCCGCGTATCCCTGCGGACCCCTTTAATTTTATCTCAACACACAGTGATAACACGCCCTTGTAACCATTTACTTTAATAGTAAGTGGTAGTACAAGTTGTTATCATTTTCTTGCCAATACATCGGGGTTCCTGCATCTAGTGTCAATATTCCCAGTTCGCCTTCAAGAAGGAGAAAGACTCCGAAGAGCCCACAACTCTTTGAAACTCATCGCCTCCTCCAACTCAGGACTTATTACCCTGAGACATCCTTGTTCGACGCCAGTCAGTGTGAGATCATTGACTGTTGGAGTGACCCTCCAATTATCTTGAACAAACTCCGAGACCTCCTGCCCTTTGGTAAAGTAACTTACCAGTGGGACTACGAAGATTTCAGAACATCGACTTAGCAAGAATTGCTGAAGCCGCCCAAGAACAACTCCTGTATTGGTATCTATCCGAAGCCACCACTGTTAACAATTCCCCAGCCGAGTCCATCCTTCTGTGGACCAAAGACGACCACTTTTGGTTCATCCACGTTGCCCCTCAAAGGCAAGAACTCATCCGACGCATCAAAGCAGGAGAGCGTGTCAGGTATCTAGAGCGCTTCTCCCTCAACCACGATCAAGTCCAAGTCACCTGGCAAGAGATCCGTCTGTCACCAGAGGAACAGAGTTCCACCTTGCCATAGTCGAAAG
Source organism: Lactarius quietus (assembly GCA_015025155.1). Lineage (NCBI taxonomy): Eukaryota > Fungi > Basidiomycota > Agaricomycetes > Russulales > Russulaceae > Lactarius > Lactarius quietus. The sequence continues at coordinate 60,383 of WITN01000245.1, forward strand.
GAAAAGAGTTCACTTACAAGTGGGACTCTTCCAACTGGGAAACCACCCTTGAAAACCCAGACCACCGCCTCATCGACCCTCAAGTATACACCTCCCTCCAGACACCCCTGACGACCCCGAAATCCTCGAGTTCGCTGAAGCGCGAGCACCCCCTCCTCTTGTTGAAACTCCACTGCCACCTAGCAGTCCCACTAGCATATCAACTGAGTCTGTTGACGGTTGGGGAGAACCTAACCTTTGGAACGGACCTAGAAGGTGTTGGTGTGCTAAAGAAGTGTGTGACTGTGGATACAGACCAGATACCCCACCTACTCCACCTAGTGTAGTATTGTGGGCCCCAGGCAACGCCTATCTACCCTTTACACAATAAAGAGTAGATTTCTTGTTCAGAACCAAGCTGGAAAACATCGGAGAAAGCATAGTCGATTGGGCTATCAATCTGGCGTCTCAGAACATTCAGCAGCGCCCCCAGAACAGTCAACAGCCCCAGAGAAGACGACACCACAGAACACGTGTGGAATATCCGTCCATACACGTAGAAGACCTCCGCCTTGATTCACCATCCCAAGTCCCAGCTGTCCCTAGAATTAACCAAGCTGGTCCGTCTGAACCAGTGTACCCATCCATCAGAGGACCCCCAGTTCCACGCCCAGTAAACCCCATTGCCAGGCAACACTCCACCAGTAGTGAAGAAGCCAACTACCTCTGAACAGAGACAGTACAGTTACACTGCCATTACCCGGAATCTGTCTATGTAGCGGAGCACCTACCTACCAGAAGACCAAGGGAACTCCAAGCATTCAAGGAACACTGCAGATTGCAGTACGACCAACACCAAATCTCCCTAGACGTTCACCACCCTTTGAGCCACATTCGAGAGTTCACATCAAGCATCTCAACTTCCAGAACTACCTGTGGAGGAGCAAAACCACGGTCACTTACTTTGGTATTTACGAAGAATACCATTGGATCCGCCGACAAGTCAGGCGAAACCAGCCAGATAAGGCCATCTTGCAACCCCCTACAAGATCCACTACCAGTGGAACGAAGACGGTTGGACTGTCACTAGATTACCCCGCCATTAGTGAATGAGTCAAAGTACAACTCCAAAGACAAGAGAACTCACAGACGAGGAAGACAACCTCATTCCAGGAAGCATCTACGACGCATTCTTTGACCAATCCACGAAAGATTCGAAGGCGAATTTCTTGAAAGACCAGTCTTCAGCAAAGACGGTCGTTTCCTTGGTTTTTCCTAGACACTCTTGAAGAAGTTACCATCAAAGACTTCGCCAGAATCCACCCCCATATCGCCCACGTCCACAACCTTGATTACATCTCCTTGTTGGCGATTACCAGTCCAAAAAGGTTGCGTGGTCATACGACAGAGAAAGGTGGGAATACAAGAACAAGAAACCAGTCCAGTTTCAGATTCCAAGAAGAACCTTCGGAACACGAAGAGGAAGCAACCTCTGCCCAAGAAACCCAACCAGAAGCACAAGGTTGGTCACGACCTAGAACACCACCCCCAGGCGCCAGATCAGCGCGCAGTGAATCAAGTGACCAAGAAGAGGTCTCCCAGATCCTAGGAAGCGTCACCAGAAAAGTCAAGGCGCTTATCACCACAGTATCCCAGCCACAGACACCACAAGCAGTTCCAGGCGCACTCCCAGTAACCCCAGCGGAAGCATCACAGTCATTTCTACCTACACCATCGGCTACAGCATTCCCACTTCCACCAGCACTACCCCCAGTACGCGCAGCCACACCTACTCCCAGTCAACGCCCCAGTACCCCTGCTCAGTCTAGTCGCTCCACGTCTCCAAGTCAAACAAGCACATCCAGCACACCAAGTACCCCAGCAAGCATGTCTGGTTCAGCAAACACCAAGTTATTGGGATCTCCCCCAGAATCATTCGATGGTAGCCCTGCAAAGGCAGAAGCCTTTTGGAACAATCTAGAGAACTACTACTACCTCAACGAATCCACATATTCAGATCAAGGAAAGAGGGTTTCAGCCGCTCTAACACACTTCAAGGTCGGCACGTCTGCCAGAGAATGGGCTCAAGATAAACAGAAGAGAGCCTTATCAGTCACGCCTGTCGATTTCGGAACATGGGTAGATTTCCGCGACAGTTTCAAGAAACACTTCGTCCCAGCATACTCGAAGCTGGAAGCCACCAATGCCATGTACACCTCCAAGATGGGCGGACGCCCTTTCAATGAATGGTACCAAGATTGGTCGACATTCGCCTCCCGGAGCGGAGCCAACGAAGAAACCCAGATGTACGCCTTTAGGAAGGCGCTTCCCATGGCATTACACCAGAAGATAATGGGTGTATCACCACAGCCTACCACGCTAGAAGTGTTAGGATCGTGGTCTGACTTAGACCCTACACGCGATGGCAAGTAACGTGACTTAGCAACTCGTGGCAACACGCGAAGGTGTGACTTGTTTCGAGGACTCTTGAAAGAGCCTCCCTAAGAGAGCGATGACTAGAGGCGGGATAGAAGGAAACCCGACTAGATTCGATAATGGTACAAGAGAGTCAAGCTGTCGACTACATCAGTCGACAGCCACCTTATATCCTATCTTGACTGTACGCCTTCGTCAGCGATACAGCCACTACTACTAATGCTGGGTAATCGTCCACTAATACAACAGCCACTACTACTAATGCTTGGTAACGTCCACTAATACTAACGCCACAACTACTACAACCATCAGTCATCGTACAGTAAGAGTATCGGTAATCCACATCGTAAGAATGAGTAATCGTCCCCTTTGATCACGCCCCCTCAGTTATCGGTTAGGTCAGATACCTACTATGACCCGGGACGTAACATCACCCCCTTTACAAAGGTGAGCGAGCACCCACGCTCCACAACCCAGCTGGTCACCGTGGTAAGTCCGACATCCGTCTCGTGCTCGTCGCGCACCCGTCGAAGGGCATGAGCGCGTCCCAACCGCCTGGACGAGTGCATGGCCCTGTCGATGTGGACGAAGATGTTGTCCTCAAGCTTCTTGATGGCTTGTTCGAGCTCGGCCACGACTTCCATGGACGCACGGTAGCGTCTCACTTCAGCTTGGAGGGAGATGTCCCCCAGCCTAGCGAGAGCCTCATCTACCTGTCGCTTTCCACGGAAGTCAGCGCGAAAATAGCCGAGCTCTTCACGAGTGTACTCAGCTGCAGGGCCCATGTCTTGGCATGGTTCGGCATGGATGTCGGCTCGGTAGATGGGGGAATATTTCCCCATCGTCCCGAACACCTCGGGGTTATCGAGCATACGCACCCATACGTACTTGGCGGGGATTCTCCGTCCTTCGTGCTCGATGACCATCGGGACCCAGTTCATCCCGTTGTTGAGAATGAACCCTCCGGGAGTAGGCGATATGGCACGGAGAGGGAGTCGCGTTGCATGCGTTCGGCACGTAGTGACGGGCGATGGGTCACGTTCTTCCCTATAGGGGGGTAAACCGCGCGCTTCGTATCCCTGCTCCGCCGTTGGTCTGTAGACAACAGCAACTGGAGGTGGTCGGCGCGCCTCATTCTCGGTTTCTTCGGCAATGGTGCGGACTTGGTGAGGTATAGGGAGGGGAGCGCAGTGGCAGTAGTTTGGAGGGTTGTCGCACTGGATGCAGACGACCCTGGCTGCGTGGTAAGACTCGTCGCTGCTATCGTCCTCGTCTTCACTGTCAGTGGCGTCATTGACAGCGGTGGCGAGTGAGGTGGCGGAGGTGTTGTTGCTGCCGACGGCGGTGGTAGTGAGGGAGTTGACGGACTGGTTGAAACTCGCCTCGTTAATAGGTGTATCCTCATCCTCCTCTCCGCTGCAGTCCTCTTCACCACCTGATCCGTCCTCCATGCTGTCATTACCTCCTTCAATAGGCCGTATTCCTGCCTCATCGTCCTCCATTCTTCCGCTTGCGGGTGTGGGGAATCGCCTGCGAGCCTCGGCCAGGTCTCGGGTGGCTTGGTCTCGTTCGGCTGTGGTTCTGACGTGCTCGATGGCTGAGCAGAACTGATCGTCGATGTTGTTATTGCCATCGTAGGTGTTGAGTGTGTCGACATGGGGGATGGTGATCTCGTCAAGGCTGACAATGGTGAGAGGGACATGAGCCATTGAGTTAGAGGAGTGGAAGGGTGATGGAGTAGACGGTCCTGTCAAGGCTGCTTTTATGTGAGTCTCAGCCTTCGGATTCAAGCGTGCGAACTTCCTTATCTCCTCCTCCGCATGGACGTCGTTCCATGGTACCCACTGGTTTTCCGAGTCCGCGTATCCCTTCCACTTGATGAGGTATTGGAGTTTACGCCCTCGACCCAACCTTCTAGAGTCTATCACCTTTTCGACCTCGTATTCTTCCACGCCTTCAACCAATTCGGGTGGTGGGCGTAGATAGTTTACGCCGTGCATACGTGTTTCTTTGTAAGGCGTCAGCAGATCTGTATGAAACACGTCATGTATCTTCCACTGCAGGGGTAGTTTGAGCCGGTAATTCACAGGGGACATCACCTGTACGACCTCAAACGGACCCTGTCTTCGGGGCGCAAGTTTGGGCATTGGTTGATTGGTTCGCAGATTGCGCCCATCTAACCATACTTGGTCTCCTAGAGCGTATTTGGGCGTATCCTTGTGTTTGATCCACGACTTTTGGGCTTTTATCATGCTTTCCTGCGCACTCCGTCTTGCTTCCATCAGTTGTTCTAACCTGGTGGATACACTGGGTAGATTGATTGTCCCTGACGCCCATTTATCTCGAGGGTAATATCCCATTAGCGTGAAAAACGGGGTCTGTTTCGTAGTGCTGCTTATCGTATTGTTATGGGCGAACTCTGCTAGAGGTAGCTGTGCGGCCCAGTTATCTTGCCTCTCGTTGGCCCATAGTCGTAGATATTGTTCCAACCACTGGTTGGTGCGTTCTGATTGTCCATCTGTCCTCGGATGGTAGGCCGTCGATATGTTTTGCTGGATTTGGAGAGTTTTGCATAGTTCCCTCATGAACTTTGCCGCGAACCGAGGGTCTTGATCGCTGATTATTTTGCTTGGGAGTCCAAACCGTGGGAGTACTTTCTGGGCGTACAGCATCGCAGTTTCTTCTCCCGACATCGATTCTTGACAGGGTATGAATATCGTCGCCTTGGAACAATCGTGGTCTGTGATTGTCAGGATCGAATCATATCCGTCTGATGGGGGTAACTTAGTTATAAAGTCCACCGCTATCACTTCGAATGGCGTGGCTCCTGGTTGAGGATAGATAGGCTCGAATGGTGCCTTGGTAGGGTGAGTGTTGACCTTATGTCTTTGGCACTCTGCGCATCCTTGTACGTAGTTCGTAACGTCGGTCTTCATGTTTGGCCACCAGTAATGTCGAGCTAGCATTTCTTGTGTTTTTGCTATTCCTGGGTGACCCGCCGTTAATGCGTCATGGTATTGCTTTATGACTTCCCTTAGTTCCTCATCCTTCTTGGTGGTAACCACCACTCTTCCATTCTTGAACCATACTCCGTTTATCTTCTTGAGTTCATGGGGGTTTACCCATGCTTTGATCCGAGTGTTGTCTTGTTTGATGGGGGTTGGCATCATCCCAACCATTGTTCGTATGAATATTTTGTTTGGCAGCACCGTGACTCGGTCATTGTCCTTTTCTCCCATGTCGTAGTCTGGTCTTCTGGACAACGTGTCTGCTCTGCCGTTGGCTCGTCCTTTGAGGTGGTGTATCTCGATGTCGTACTCTTCTAGTTCCAGTACTTCTCGAGCTACTCTTCGACTGATCTTCTGTGGGTCTCGCCAGTATTGTAGGTTCATATGGTCCGAGAAGATTCTGACCTTATGTGGCGACCCCACCAATAGATATCTCCAGTTCCTCAACGCCTTTACAATGGCCAGTAGTTCCAGGTTGTATATGTCGTAATTTCGTTCGGCCTCGTTGAGGGTGGCCGAATAGAACGCTATTGGATGTTTCTTACCGTCGGGTCCCTTTTGCATGAGGACTGCCCCGACTGCAAATCCTGATGCATCTACTTCGAGGTCGTATTGTTCTTTTGGGTCTGGGTGAGCGAGGATCGGATTGCTCGTGATACGATTCTTGAGTGTATCGAAGGCAGTTTGTTGGGCTGGTCCCCAGTGCCACTCAACATCCTTCCTCGTCAGCTCGTTCATTGGTTTGGCGATATGGGCGAATCGTCTTTGACTTTTGTTGGTGTTGGCCACGTGCGGACACCCGAGACCTTTGCTGGGTCCATGCGCGTCATCCCCTTTTCAAGGATTACCCCCAGGTAATCAATAGATGGAACGTGGAATGCGCATTTTGATAGTTTGAAGTATAGGTCATGGGTGGCCGCGACCGCGAGGATTGCCAAACGGCGGCTGTGTGTGCTTCACTTGTGCGTTGGAAAGTGCCGCAGTCATTGGTGGCGATGGCAATGTCGTCCATGTAGATTCGTATGTGCGTGCCTTTCATCGCGAATGTAGTGATGACGGGTTGGTATATCTCGTTCATAAACGCCTGGAAGGTCGCCGGTGAGTTACAAAGGCCAAAATACATGACCGTTGGTTCAAAAAGTCCTCTTCGTGTTTTAAACGCGGCTTTATGCTCATCCCCTTCTTTGATTCGGATGTTGTTGTACCCCTGTCTGACATCGAACTTTGAAAATAAGACCGCTCCTCCCAGGTCGCGCATTAGGTCTGCTATTAGTGGAAGCGGGTACTGGTTCCGTACTGTCCATCGGTTTATTGCGCGATAGTCTTGGACCGGACAAAGCTTTCCATCCTTTTTCTTGATGAAAAAGAAGGATGACACGTAGGGTGATTGTGAAGGTCGGATATATCCCTTCTTGAGGTGTTCGTCGATGAAGGTGTCTAGAGCTTCGTCTTCCGTCTGCGTCATGGGATAGAGTCGACATGTGATTGATGTCGGCGCGTTAGGTTGGAGGGTGATTGCGTGATCACAAGGCCGTCTTTCAGGCAGTCTTGTGGATGCTTCTTCGTCAAACACCTTCCTGAACCTTTCGTATTGCGGGGGTAGTACTGCTTGTTCTTCTTTCGTGGGTTTGGCCGCAATTGCATGTTCGACCGCGGGGATCATTACCCTTCGTCCTCGTGTCTCTTCATCTTGTAGTTGTTTGACGACGTGCTTCTTTGATTCTGTTAGTAGGTAGGCCAGCACGTCTCTCCTATCGGTTACATTGATTGTTTTGATCGTGACTGGGAGATGCGCTTGATCAATTGTCCCCTTCCTCCAATCGAACTGGGGTTCGTAGGCTGCCAGCCATGGGTATCCAAACAATATGTCTTCCTTTCCTATGTTAGTGACCAGGAACCGCATTTCTTTGTCATTCCCGTTCATATTGATGCGGAGAATAACATAATGAGTTATGGATCCGGCCTTGTTTGTCGTGTCATCGATATTGTAGATTCGCTTTGGCGTATCTAACAATCGTGTTTTTATCCCCATTCGCTGGAGGAAGCTTCCGCTCACAAAGTTATCGGTGGCTCCTGAGTCCACTAGTGCTTTTATCTCGGCCGTGTTGTAACGTGTGTGTAGTTGAACTGGAATTCTCATAGAACGGTAGCGCATGATGTACACAGAGTTACAATGGAGTGCCCTCACCCAGGCCGTCGGGTTCAGGCGTCTGAAAAATCTGTCCCCATCAACTTTTGTAAGATGAGGTCCTTCACATCCTCTCCTTCGCTGGCCACTCCTCTCAGCCAGTCCTCGGCCTTGTCTTCATCAGTTCGTGGCTTTTCTTCGGTACTTCTTATTTGTTGGCGTTTGTTTCGTCGTGGCTGGCGACAGTCTCGGCTGATGTGCCCCATTTTGTCGCATTGTAGCAACGGACCTGACTAAAGTCGGGTCATCTTCCTTGCTGCCTTTGAAGGTATCCTCCTCTTGGTGGGAAGGGAGGTCGTGGGGTGTTAAGTACGTCTTCTGCACCCGCGAGTCTTCCTCTGACCCGATCCGCCGATGTATCCATTGCGTCGGGATGAGATAATGGGGCAAGCAGCTTTGCCAGCGCTCCCGATTGATTCTTGTTAGCGGATCCTTTGAACATGTCTAGGTTTCCGCGCACCGTCTGCATGTGTATCCACTTTTGTTGCCTCCTGAGAGCCGATGCTCTCCAGTCTTCGTAGGTTCTAGGATCGTCGTGTTGGTACATCGCTTCGTAAAGCGCCCTGGGTAATCCTCTGATGAAGTATTTCAGGGTTTGTTCCGCGTTGATGTCGTATCCTGCGTAGCGAACGAGTTGTTCGAATAGCGCAATGTAGTCGTCGATCTTTCCTTCCTTCATTTTGATTCCTGCGTCTAGCTGGGCTTGGGCCCTTTCCTTGCTAAGTACGTCGGCGAATTGTCGTCGAAAGGCTTGCAGAATGTTGTTCCACAGCCTGTTGTCGAATTGACTGACGCCTCTAGATACTTCTCTTACCAACCATTGGTTGGCTGACATGACCCAGGCGTTAACCAGGTCCCCTTGAACGTAGGTGAGGAATAACATAGCTTTTTGATATTTATTCCTCATTGCGGTATGGCTTGCGTTAACCCCCGCGTAAATCTCCCATTGAAGTATGAACCCTTCGACTTTTGACCTGTCTCCATTGAACAGGCTTGGGGGGTTTCCTATGAATTTGTCCGTGGTGTTGCCGCCTCCTTGTGGCATTCCTCCTGGCGGTCCTGCTGGCGGTCCTCCTCCTCCCATCGGTGGACCTCCTCCCATTGGTGGTGGTCCTCCTGGTGGTCCTCCTCCTTGCGGAGGGTTTCTTGATTTGGTTGTCTGTATGCTCGGTTGAGTTGTTCGAATGGTCGAGGGGGTGGTTCATTGTAGTCGAAGTCGAATCCCCCTGGTTGATCTGGTTGATCTGGGCCCATGGCCCGTCGTGCTGCTTGTAAATCCTCTGGGTCATGTTTACGACGTGACCCGTTCTTTCGTCAATGACCAATGGTGCTGGTTCTTCAATCTGCGTTTGAGTGGCCATTCTGATTGGGTCAGGGATGTGTAACGTAGCTGTTTGAGTGATGATTCTTCAACAGCAGGTTCTTCTTCTTGAATGTAGATGGCTTCTGGTTCATTCTCTATGGATGGAGTCTGGATTCGTTCACTCGTGTGGCTGGTGTCCGTTCGCGCTGGTGTCCTATGTCGGAGTTCTGGAGATAGAGGTTCTGAGTGTATTTCTTCCTCTGGTGCTCCGTCGATTCTTCCTTGTTCTTCGATGTCCCGTGCTTCTGATAGTAGGATGTTGCAGTTGAGATCGTCTCCAGCTGGTCTAGCTGCTTCAAAGTATTCTTGCGTTCGGTTCCACCTGAGCTCTATCCAACAACACCTTCCGTGATGAAAGATGATAGGGTGAAATCGTTGAGCTGTGGCTGCTTCGGCGTAGTAACCGGTGTTGAAGTGTTCTAGTACTCCACTTCGTCTGTCGTCTGGGATAGTCCTCCAACGGACTCGATTGATGACGTATCTTGCAGGGGCGTCTCTTTCCCTAGAATTGATTATGAAGGGTTGGAAGTCCCAACCGTCCTTGGTAGTGATTGGCGCCACGGCGTGTGAGAGGAGCTTGACTCTAATGTTATGATCGTGGTCTGACTTAGACCCTACACGCGATGGCAAGTAACTGACTTAGCAACTCGTGTCAACACGCGAAGGTGTGACTTGTTCGAGGACTCTTGAAAGAGCCTCCCTAAGAGAGCGATGACTAGAGGCGGGATAGAAAGGAACCCGACTAGATTCGATAATGGTACAAGAGAGTCAAGCTGTCGACTACATCAGTCGACAGCCACCTTATATCCTATCTTGACTGTACGCCTTCGTCAGCGATACAGCCACTACTACTAATGCTTGGTAACGTCCACTAATACTAACGCCACAACTACTACAACCATCAGTCATCGTACAGTAATCCTCAGTCATCGTACAGTAAGAGTATCAGTAATCCACATCGTAAGAATGAGTAATCGTCCCCTTTGATCACGCCCCCTCGGTTATCGGTTAGGTCAGATACCTGCTATGACCCGGGACGTAACATCTGGGTTTCAACCTGTGGCCACCAAAAATGGTAAGCACTTATTTTTATCTTGGAAAAGCCAGTTACTGACCACATTCTTGATCTCCATCCCCACCTTCTGGGTCCATGCAACAAGGGCCTTCTCCCCAACACGGAGCATAGCTGCCTCGTAGTCAGCCTCACAGGCAAGCTCCATCCAAGCACGTGTGTCGCTAATGATTCGGTAGTTCAGGCGAACGTCTATCGCGTCCAACCGCGCGACGACCCTCCCTTTGAACTCTTTCCAGCTCATGTCGGTGGTAGCCACCATCTTACGCGTCTTTTGGGTATCGTAAATTTCCACTGGAAAGATCCAGACTTGAGGTGCATCAGTGGTAAGTCTATGACTTGATTGAATATCATGTACCGCCCTCACTCATGATGTCGTTTGGATAGATTCTCCTGGGCATCGGCGGGTCCACGGGCATGTACAGAGGCTGGCCAGCAACCCCCAGCTCCCCCACCCCTACGTGCGCAAGAGCGTGGTGGGTCCGCACATCATTCAGATGCGGGAGGACACCAGGCAGAGTGCCAGAGGGGTACCGGTTGTACCCCCATGGTCATATGTCGCCCAGATGGCCGAAGGGAGGGTGCGGCGGGGCACCAGTGTAGTACTGAGGTGCGCTCATTGTCCTTTGACCAGTATTTTGAAACTGACCATGGCTGCGTCGAAGTGTTTGAAGTGGACCGTAGAAATGTTGTGGGATTGGCATCAACAGCTGCTGGCTCAGAGGCATATCAAGACCAAGACTTTGCTGAGTATGAGCTGGAGGCAATGCAGGAGGAGGAGAGGGAGGGGGAGAAGCAGACATTTCAGTGCGTCATTGACCCCAAAAGTGTCAACCATTTATACGATGAACGGCAACCTATGTTCAACCGTATGAAACAGCCATCCTTGCGTGCCCTGCTTGCGTACCCTGCGCGCGCACCCTGGTTGCGTGCCCTGTGCTTCTGTGAAGAGCACAGACGCTTGCGCTTGCAAGTTGTACGCCATCCGCCACCACGTTGCATGGCAAGGAAAGCCCATCCATGCATATTATGAGCATTGTGAGTCCTTTTCATTCTGATTCTGGTTGTGAATGAGCTGCTGAGGCATTCCACAACGCCAGTGACGCGTACGGTCATTTGGGTACACCGCGCGCGTACCCAACAATTCCATGCCAGCATCGACCTACACGACACTGCCCTGGCCTTTACATTGTTGATCCCCGTGTATATTAATGTGTAGTCACCCTCCTGTTCTGTCAGACCATGTTTATTACCACTGGGATTGGCTGCGTGTATTGCGTGACATAGTAGTGAGATTTTGCTTTCCACACCATGAGCTCGACTTAGCCAAATTTTGACCTCGCGCGAGTTTTTTTGTTTTGTTTTTTATTTACTCAAATAATTTTGAGAAGCAGCAAACTACGGCATGGTTACGATAAGTACCCTTTGAAACTCAACCTATATAAAAATTTCCTGTAAAAGGGCCCCCTACTATGGATCTAGCTATACCTGTATTTTGTTGGAAACTAGACTCGGGCACTAGACCCGGGAATTGATGTTTAAGGTTAAAACCGTTGAAAAAACATAATCTGGACTGAAATATTTTTTTGAGACAATAAAGTACCAAAATAGTTAAAGATTACTAATTACAACAGGTGCAAAAAGCTGTCATGTGATAAGTAAACTTTAACTCTTTTGCTAACGTATTAACCCAAAACAATCTTTGAGTCCAAATCGAGTTTTTTTCAGAAATTTTGAGCATAAAGATCAATTCCCGTTTCCAGTGGGGTGAGACTACTCACCCGCTCGCTTTTGGTCTTCGGTTTACAGCAATGGTCTAATTTCTGTGGTTTGAATCGTGAATTTTCTTTTGATAATAAAGCACCTGAAGCTGATGGAGATATGCAGGAACGGAAGATTGCTTTGGAAGTGTGCCGCCCCAAGTGTCGTCCAGCTAGAAACTCCTCGGGTTCATAGTTCTATTATACATCACCATGTCGATGCCCCCTGAATCTAAGCGCTGCAATCCACTCTCTGTACTCTTCATCCTTGCTGCCTCGCTCCTCGGCAGCCTCGCGGCGCCGCACGCTCTACGTTGGGGAGGAATGAGGGTGATGCATGCATGGAGTGCCGTCCCGCACAACTGGGTGAGCCTGGGCCATCCGCACGCTGAGACCACGATAAACTTCCACCTCGCTCTCAAGTCCCACCACGAGCATGCATTGATTAATACCCTATACGAGGTCAGCGACCCCGGGCATTCAAAGTTCGTCCCTCCACTACCTATTCGAATATGGGTGTACCCACCTGTGTGCCATTGTCGCGTCAGATACGGCTCATATTTATCTAAAGAGCAGGTTGCTGAGCTTGTTGCGCCTCACCCGGAAACCCTTGAGCTCGTCATTTCCTGGCTGAAACACTACGGTGTGCCTTCCTCCTCCATATCAACGACACTTGGTGGCAACTGGCTCGAGGTCGTTAACATACCTGTGTCCCAAGCCAACGAAATGCTCGGCGCATCGTACGAGATCTACCAGCATGTCGAGACGAACGACGCCGTCCTCCGCACGGTTAGCTATTCTCTCCCAGAGGCCCTGCATGGGCACATTCAAACGGTCGTGCCGACGACATACTTCGGCTCTTCGCTCACTGGTAGGGGGAGGATGAAACCGCGGATCCGCCTCGGTGAGGCAGTTAAGGCACGGGCGGAAGTGGGTCCGGACTCGCATGAACGCGCGACGGAACTGTTCAGCCGTAACTTGGAACAAGACATCACGCCGTCTGACCTGCGCTCGCTGTACAAAACGGAAGGCTACGTTCCCGCTGCGGCGGACCGGAACGTGCTTGGAATCGCGGGCTTCGCAAGGCAGTACCCAAGCCCACAGGACCTGAAAATTTTCATGAAGGAATATCGGACAGATGGGGAAGACGCGACATATACTGTCGAGAGGGTCAATGGCGGCGGGTATGATCCGAGCAACCCCGGCGAGGAGGCGAACCTCGTCACTCAATACTCCGAGGCTATAGCGTACCCGACGCCACTTATCTACTACAGCACAGCCGGCGACGTGAACACAGAAAGTGATCCATATATCCATTGGCTCGCTTATTTGCTTAATCAGAAGACCGTCCCTCAGACTATCAGCACGTCGTATGGCGACTACGAACGTACCTTTCCGCTGGTCTATGCGGAAAACATTTGTCGCCTTTTAGCTCAGCTTGGCACGCGGGGGGTTAGCGTTATCTTCTCAAGCGGTGACTGGGGTGTCGGCCAAGGTGACTGTACATTCGAGGACGAATCGGGCAATACCTATGGATTGTTTCTCCCCGTCTTTCCAGCAACTTGTACGTGTTACACTCTCGCTTTCTGCTTGCGAGCGGATACTAGCAGGATGAGTCGCTTACAAGGCTGTCACAAAATTTCAGGTCCCTTTGTGACAAGTGTCGGCGGCACGCAAGGTGGCATGGCGAAAAATGACCCCGAGGTGGCCGCAAGCTTCTCCGGAGGCGGCTTTTCGACCATCTTCCCTCGCCCTCCCTACCAGGAGGATGCGGTGCCTGACTACCTCGATAACCTTGAAAACCTCGGGGACAACTACGGCAACTTTTACCAGTCGGTTCACGACCCTGACCTGACTTGACCTGACTTGACCTACTTATACTTGGTTTGTGTTTGTGCAGGGCTGCAGGCCGCGGATTCCCCGACATTTCCTCTCAGGCAGTTCAGTTCGCCTCAGTCCTCAATGGGGCATTTGGAACTATCTCTGGTACAAGTGGCTCATCGCCTGTGTGTCTTCCCCTCTTCCTTCCTCTTTGCGTCCTCCTTATGAGCACAAAACTGACTGCCAGCGCATAGACCGTGGCAGCCATCATATCTCTGCTAAATGACTACCTCATTTCGAAAGATGAACCCGCACTTGGTTTCCTCAATCCCCGGCTTTACGGAGAACTCCTCCCTGGCTTTAAGGACATCACGTCTGGCTCAAACCCAGGCTGTGGCACGGATGGGTTTCCTGCTATCGTCGGATGGGATCCAGTGAGTCCCTCCAGAGTTGTGTCTCTCAATTTTCGATTTTGGATCACTCTGGGATCCATAGGTCACCGGTCTTGGGACGCCCAACTTTACCAAACTGGTGGAAATAATCGATATTCGGCTGAAAAACTCAGCTGCCAGTACCTCAAACTCAAACAAGTAGTAACCGTTCACAGAGAGAACACGAGACACGTGTGACTGTTCATGCATTCATCTTATTTGTACTTTAGACGAGGGATCATTTAGGAGAGCCCGAGGGTACTAATTAGGAAGATAGCACAGGGTGCACATGCACACCAGGCTACATGAGATAATGGCAGTCAGGCTAGTCGGCCTAAAGCACGAAGGAATAGAGCAGAATTTATTTTGAACGAATGGGTGCTCATCTTTTCCAGCGTGCCACCATCAGGCTATCCCTCTTTTCAACCGGTCCAATGGATTGGTGATCTTTTCTTTCGCCTACAACACCCAGAAAAAAAGCTACGGGATCGATCATGAACCGACGTTACAGTATCGGCTAGCTCCGGCCGCTTGAGATCGTCACGACTCCAAATCAGAAACGCTTTCTGCTTTCCCACCCACTTTCTACTACCCTTTCTTGCATAACTCAAAAGGTCGCCACCGACTAGTACCGTTTACCTAGTGCCTAACTGACGAGTAGTGGATGAACCAGGACAGAACGCGGGCCCGAGTGCTGCGCCATTCCCTTTAGCCAGCCATTGGTTGGGGGGCTAAGAATCAGATTTCGGTCGCGCGAAGCCACCCAGTTTTGGAGCAGATCCGTGCCCGCCCATGGTCTTAGGCCTGTGACTGCGCAAGAAGCACTTCTGTCTGAGATCGCGGGACACTTACTACAGTGGTTGTCATGGTCATGGCAGATGGCAGCGAGTGGCCGTTCTCAAGGTCCTGCAGATTTCCGACCCTTATTCCATCTACCAGAACTATATTCCAGTGGAGTTCGGAACGGAGCGGTCTATGTCAGGGAGAAAGGTATTAAGTTGCCAGTGACTGGAACTGGCCTGCGTGTCACACCTCCATTCGTTGAAAACTCCACCGTCAGCTTCAGCAAGATGCGACTGGCCCCTTTCCGGAAACCTACATCTAGAGACCCCTGACCCCCTCAGCTCGAGAGGGATCATAATTCTACCATACCATCCTGGTGCCTCCTGAATTCATGCGCTGCCACCTACTCCATGTGCCATCTACCCTTTTCATTGCACTCCTTATTAGCCCCGTGACGCCCCACGTACTACCTCGTTGGGGTGGAATAAAGGTGATGCATGTATGGCGTGCCGTCCCGCAGAACTGGGTGACCATGGGCCACCCGCAGGCGGAGACCACGATCGACCTCTACCTCGCTCTCAAGTCCCACAACGAGGACGCATTGACTGATACTCTCTACGAGATCAGCAACCCTAGGCATTCAAAGTACGTCCCTCCACTACCCATCCTTACATGGCTGTACCCACCTATGTCATTGGCGCATGGCAGATATGGCGAGTACCTATCCAAAGAGCAGGTTGCTGAGCTTGTCGCGCCCCACCCAGAAACGCTTGAAATCGTCGGTTTGTGGCTCGAGCACTACGGCGTGCCTTCCTCCTCCATCTCAATGACACTTGGTGGAAACTGGCTTGCAGTCATCAACGTAACTGTGTCGCAAGCCAACAAAATGCTCGGCGCATCGTACGAGCTTTACCGGCATATCGAGACGAATGACACTGTTCTCCGCACGATCAGCTACTCGCTCCCAGAGGCATTGCATGATCATATAAAAACAGTCGTGCCTACAACTTACTTCGGCTCTCCGGAGGGAATGAAACAACGGATTCGCCCCACCGGAGCAGTTGGGGCACAGGAGAAGGCACCGCCGGATGAACCCCTGACGGGACTGTCGAGCCGTGGCCTGGCAGTATCGGGCGTCACGCCGGCTATCCTGCGTTCGCTTTACGAAACGACGACCTACGTTCCCACGGCCGCGGGCCGGAACAGGATTGGAATTGGAGGCTTTTCAGGACAGTACCCGAGCCCGCAGGACCTGAAACAATTCATGACGAGATATCGGACCGACGCAGTAGACGCGACGTATACTGTTGAGCAGGTCAACGGCGGAAAGTATGATCCGAGCGAGCCCGGCGTCGAGGGAAACATCGACATTCAGTACACGGCGGCTTTAGCATACCCGACGCCACTCATCTACTACAGCACACCAGGAAACCTGAACTCAGAAATTGAAAAGGACCCATATATCAATTGGATCGGCTATCTGCTTGCTCAAAAGGCTATCCCTCAGACGATCAGCGTATCATATGGTGGCTACGAATACAACTTTCCGCCTGACTATGCACAGAGAGTTTGCTTCCTTTTGGCTCAGCTTGGCTTGCGCGGCGCCAGCGTCATCTTCTCAAGTGGTGACTGGGGCGTCGGCCAAGGTGACTGCACATTCCATGACAGCACCAGTAATCCCGTAGAATTGTTCCTCCCCGTCTTTCCCGCAACCTGTACGTGTTGTACTTTCGCTTTCTCCTTGCGAGCAGAGACTAGCAGGATGAGTCGCTTACCACGCTGCCACGATTTTGTAGGTCCCTTTGTGACAAGTGTTGGCGGCACGCAAGGCGGCAGGTCGGACTGGGACCCCGAAATTGCCTCAAGCCTCTCTTCCGGCGGCTTCTCGACCTACTTTCCTCGCCCTCCCTACCAGGCTCACGTGATGCCTACCTTCTTCGAGAACTTCGGTGACAAGTATAGCAACTATTATAAGTTCGTTCACAGCCCCTTACCTGAGCCTCGGACCTGACCTGACCTATTTATAATTTGTGTTTCTGAAGTGCTCAAGGCCGCGGATTCCCCGACATTTCCGCGCAGGCTGCAACGTTCGGTATGGTCTTAAGAGGACAATTCGGCACCATGACTGGCACAAGTGGCTCGGCACCTGTGCGTCATTTATTCTTCTATCCTCTCCGCGTCATCCTCCTTTGAGCACAAAACTGACTGCCAGCGCATAGACCGTGGCAGCGATCATATCTCTGCTAAATGACTACCTCATTTCGAAAGATGAACCCGCACTTGGTTTCCTCAATCCCCGGCTGTACGACGAACTCCTCCCTGGATTCAAGGACATCACGTCTGGCTCAAACCCAGGCTGTGGCACGGATGGTTTTTCCGCTATTGTCGGATGGGATCCCGTGCGTTCCTCCAGAGTTCTGCTTCTAAAATTTCGACTTTTGTTGACTCTGAGCTCCGTAGGTTACCGGTCTTGGGACGCCCAACTTTACCAAACTGGTGGAATTAACCGATATTCGGCTGAAAAACTCAGGTGCCAGTACCTCAAACCCAAACAGTTAATCGCTCACAGAGAGAGCATGAGACACGCGCGATTGTTCATGCATTCATGTGCTATGGCAATATTCCTGTGGACAATGTTCGGTTTACAATGAAAGATATCGCGCTGGCAATCTTATTTGCACCTTAGACGAGGGCTCATTTAGGAGAGTCCGAGGATACCCATCATGACCTTGAAGACGGCAAGTTGAACACCGGGTCACATGGGATCAAAGCTGGTCTAGTAGGGGCTGGCCGGAGTAATGCGCAAGCGAAGGAGTAGAGCAGATGGTCTTTCGAACGAATGGGTGCTCACATTTTCCTGCGTGCCGTCAATTGCAATAGGCTGTCCCTCTTTCAACCGATTCAATGGTCTTTCTTTCGCCTACCATAGCACCCAGAATATTACCACGATATTGATGTGGGCTTCAGTGCTAACTTGCATGTCATGTTAGGCTTACTCCGAGTGGGCGGGTCACTGGTACAAAACCCTCACTTCCATTCAGAAATGCTTTGTACTACCTTCACACGGTTTCTACGCTACCCTTTCTAGCATTACTCGAAAGCTCTCTACCGACGACTACTTTACACCACTGTAACTTCCAAGTGCCCAATTGGGGCAGAGTTGGTGCGATTCGCTCTGGGAGATCTACAGAAGGAGACGAATGCTATGCGTGGGGGACAGGATCGCATCGCAACGCCAGAATGTTTCTTGGACAAAGATGAGTAGAAGATCAGGGTTCCCAACATGAGTCCAAGTACTGCTTAATCGTAAATCTCTATTTGAGGGTTCTTAAGATTTTCGTTGGTGTTTCCTCCCTGGTTTTTCGCGCACCGAGCGAATTAGATAGGCTATGTGATACGATCGATGGGTAATTTGAAATTTGGCGTATTAGGACACTGACCTACAAATTATATACACAATGGCGTATTTCGTCAGTGGTTACTTTGTTGTGTTTGAGGTACCTGAGTTCGTCGACGGCCGCGGCGGCCGATCGTCAATTATTTGCTCCAGTTTGTCAAAGTTAGGCGTCCCAAGACCGGTGACCTATGGATCCCAAAGTCAAACCCAAGTCGAAAATCAAGAGACAAAACTCTGGAGGGACGCACGGGATCCCATCCAACCATAGCGGGAAAACCACCCGTGCCGCAGCCTGGGTTTGAGCCAGACGTGATGTCCTCGAAGCCAGGGAGACCCTCGCTGTACAGCCAAGGGTTGAGCCAACCGAGCACGGGCTCGCCTTTCGAAATCAAATAGTCATTCAGCAGAGATATGATGGCCGCCACGGTCTGTGCTCTCAGTGAGTCTCTCGAGGACGGGCTCGGACGATGCAGAGAGAGAGAAGGCAGAACGCACGGGTGTTGAGGCGCTCGTTCCGTCCGCGATTCTGGTTCGCCCGTAGCGTACGAAATAGAAGTTGAGCGCCTGTGCAGAGATATCCGGGACGCCGCGACCGCCAGGGCTACACAGTCCACAGATCAATCCGGTCACAGTTAGGTTAGGTCAGGTCACAATGGCGAACGAACTTGTAGAGGCCTTGATAGGTGCCTCCGAGGTTCTCGAGGAAAGTGGGTACAACTTTGTCCTGATAGTCTGGGCGTGGAAAGTAGTTCGAGAAACCGCCTCCGGAGAGGCTGGCCGCGACCTCGGGGTTCTCAGGCTCTTTCGTCGTGCCGCCAGTCGTACCCCCAACGCTCGTCACGTAGGGACCTACCAAATGTGACTGCCTTGTGAATGACCAGTGTCTTTTTGCAGGCAAAAAACGAGAACGCAACACGTACAAGTTGCAGGGAAAATGGGGAGGAACTGGACATGGGTATTGCCGGAGCTGTCCCGGACCAAACAGGGCTCCTCCCCGACGCCCCAGTCACCACTTCCGAAGAGGAGGCTGACGCCACGTGCGCCAAGCTCCGCGAATTGGTCGCATATGGTCTTCGCATAGCCCGGGGGAACAAAGTACTCGTAGCCGCCGTACGATGTACTGATCGTCTGCGGGATGCTCTTCAGTTCAAGAATATATTTAAGCCAGTTGACGTATTGATCATCTATTTGCGGCGTGCTACGGCCTGTGATGTAGTAGACATGGGGCGTCGGGTACGCTATAGCCTCCGCGTACTGAATGTTGAGGTTACCCTCCGAGCCAGGTGTGCTCGGATCATACTCGCCGCCGTTGATCGGAACGACAGTATACGTCGCGTCTAACCCATCTGTCCGATATCCCATCATGAAAGCAGCCAGGTCCCGCGGGCTCGGGTACTGTTTACCGTAGCCCGCGATCCCAAGCCTGTTCCTGTCCGCGGCCAAGGGAACGTAGCCCATCGTCTTATACAGCCAGCGCAGGTCAGCTGGCGTGACGTATTGAATTTGTTGTGCACGACCCGACAGCCCCGTTGCAACTTGAAGCTCACCCAACTCCACCTTTGCCTGTGTCTCATCCGCGGCGGGGTGCGTCTGTGGATACATTTTCTCCGTGAGCGGAGGGCCGAAGTAAGTCGTCGGCACGACAGTTTTTATGTGCCCATGCAGGGCCTCTGGAAGCGAGTAGCTGATCGTGCGGAGAACGGTGTCATTTGTCTCGACATGTTGGTAGAGCTGGTACGATGCTCCGAGCATTTCGTTGGCTTGGGACACGGGTACGTTGGTGACCGTGAGCCAGTTACCACCGAGTGACGGTGAGATAGAGGAAGAAGGTACACCGTAGTGCCCAAGCCAGGAACTGACGAGTTCAAGTGTTTCCGAGTGGGGCGCGACAAGCTCGGCGACCTGCTCTTTTGATAAGTATGCGCCATATCTGCCATTTGAAATGACACGTCTGTGTACACGTATAATGGGCGTGAAGGTTCGGACCTTGCATGCCTCGGGTTGCTGACCTCCTTGAGGGCGTCAGTCAGGGCGTTCTCGCTGTGAGACTTGAGAGCAAAGTGGAGGTCGACCGCGGTCTCAGTGTGCGGATGGCCCGTGCATTCCCAGTTCTTCGGGATTGAATTCCATGCATGCATGATACTCATTCCGCCCCAACGTTGTGCGAGAGGAGCCGCGAGGCTGCCAAGGAGCCCGGCAGCGATGGTGGAGAGTACAAAAAGTGGGTAGCAGCGCATGTCACAGGAGATCACGCAGCTGGTCTCCTTGAGTTTATGTGGCCAGAGGTTTCGGGGCGTTGCGATCTCGGGGTAAGTGGTGCATCTCCCTGGACTTGGCGAAAACGCGGCATGTTAAAAGCACATCCGCGGGTCCGTCCATGGCAACAAAATAAACATAGAAGATTCGGTGCTTGCCAAAATTGTACATATTCCCATAGATTACTATCATGCATGGTCCACCGAAAGGTACCCCTTGGTGGATGCGGTGATTCGACATTGACGGCGTACACGCCTGGATGTCATTTGCGAAAGATGCACTGAAGCCTCAAGAGGATGCGTCGATATCTCGTATGGGTTCAATGTTATCGTTCGTCTGGAAGTACAGAGCTTACCCAGTATTGACTGATCACTCGATCACTGCATGCGCGACGGCAGGACGTGTGATGGGTGGTCCGAGTCGAGATGGAGGCAGCGTTACAGTTCTTGTGAGTATAGTCCTTGTGAGGTG
This sequence comes from Lactarius quietus, assembly GCA_015025155.1. Classification (NCBI taxonomy): domain Eukaryota; kingdom Fungi; phylum Basidiomycota; class Agaricomycetes; order Russulales; family Russulaceae; genus Lactarius; species Lactarius quietus. The sequence goes on from WITN01000245.1 coordinate 81,348, forward strand.
GCGATTACATAGGGACTCGGAGTGGGGCCAACCTAGAAATGAGCAGCTGGGAGTCATGATCCTTGGACCGCAACAAAAAGAATTGTTCTCCAGCGAAATAGTCAACAGATTTGCGATCATCTCAAATTTGGCTGGTCTATGTGCGTGAACGGAAGGGCGGCGGGTGCTCATACCTCCGTCCGTCCGAAAAATACCTTGACTACCAGTGGTTTGTGTTGTGGTACCAAATCGCTTTTATTTCGCCCACCCACCACGTCCCATAGTTTTGCTGCAGGATCGGTGTCACGTACTGTTTACGTGTGCAAAGAGGGCGGGGGCGTTTTTCCTATTTCGTTACTGTACTTGTCTTACTGTAATGTCCCGTCAAGTGTCCGTACTAATACTGATGCAGTGATGAAGCTCACGTCTGCTGACTCGTCAGCTCGGGCCTCACCGCCCGCCGCTACCTCGCCTTGGACACGTGAACTCCTCATCCCCGCTGATCGAGTTCGACATCACCACTCTCTATTCTCACTCCTTCCGCCCGCACCACTGCGCTGGTCCCAGCAGCACAGAACCTGGCCCAGAGAGCAAAGTAGTGGCTCATAAAGAGGCCGACCTTCCAGATAACAAGCGTTTTCCGATTTGAACCTTCAACAGTATATCTCCATTTGTCAAAAGCTCCCCGACGAGTACTACGATGAAACTATAAATGCCCTACCCCTGGGCTTTCAGTGTCCCAGTCCCCTGAAATTGATCCTCTAAACTCGTTCTATCACACCGACCCCGTAATCATGCGTTACCACCCTCTCTCTGCGCTCTCCACCATTGCAGCCGCGCTCCTCGGCGCTTTTGCGACGCCCCTAGCACCACGTTGGGGCAGGATGAAAGTGAAGCATTCATGGAGTGCCGTCCCGAAGAACTGGGAGAGGATGGGCCACCCGCAGAAAGAGACCACTATTGATCTCCACCTTGCGCTCAAATCCCACCACGAGGACGCACTGACTGATACTCTCTACGAGGTCAGCAACCCCAAGCATTCAAGGTACGTCCATCTACTGCCAGTCCGCATATGGGTGCACTCATCTGTACCATTGTTACATGGCAGATATGGCGCGTACCTATCCAAAGAGCAGGTTGCTGACCTTGTTGCGCCACATCCCGACACGCTTGATCTCGTCGGTTCGTGGCTCAAGCACTACGGCGTGCCCACTTCCTCCATCTCAACGACACTTGGTGGAAACTGGCTCGCAGTCATCAACGTACCCTTGTCCCAAGCCAACGAAATGCTCGGCGCATCGTACGAGCTCTACCAGCATGTCGAGACGAATGACACTGTTATTCGCACAATCTGCTACTCTCTCCCAGAGGACCTGCATGGGCACATACAAACGGTCGTGCCGACAACTTACTTCGCTTCTGCGCGTACGGAGGGAATGAAAGTACGGATCAGCGCAGCAGTTGAGGCAGGGATAGAGACGGAGCCGGGGGAGCTCGTGACGGGGCTGTCGAGCCGCGACCTGGGAGAATATATCGAACCATCGTTCCTGCGCTGGCTGTACAAAACGTCGGGCTACGTTCCTGTGGCGGCCGACCGGAACATGGTTGGGATTGCGGGCTATGGGGAGCAGTACCCTAGCCCGCAGGACCTAGCCACTTTCCTGAAGGCATATCGGCCAGACGGGTCAGACGCGATGTTTACAGTAGAGAAGGTCAATGGCGGCGAGTATGATCCGAGCAATCCTGGCATCGAGGCGAACCTGGACATTCAGTATTCAGAGGCATGGCGTACCCGGCGAGACACGTGTTCTACAGCACAGGCGGCTCACAACTAACCACTGATCCGTACCTGGAATGGCTCACGTTTGTCATCGATCAAGAGACCGTCCCGCAAACCATCAGCACGTCATTTGGTGGCTACGAGCACGGCGTGCCCGTGGACCAGGCGGTGAACATTTGTTTCCTATTCGCCCAGCTTGGAGCACGCGGCGTCAGTATTCTCTTCGCAAGCGGTAACTCGGGCGTTGGCCCGGGCGAAGAGGAATGCACATTCAGGAGGAGAGCTCCGGCAACACTTATGTCACGTTCCTCCCTGTCTTTCCAGCAACTTGTACGTTTTGCTTTCGACTATCCTGCTTGCGAATGACATAGCCTCACTGGACGTCACTAACTGGGCAGTCACCGTTTGTAGGTCCCTATGTGACAAGTGTCGGTGGAACAACGGGTGGAATGACGAGCGAGAACCCTGAGGTCGCGGCTGGCCTCTCTGGAGGCGGCTTCTCAAATATATTCGCTCGCCCAAGCTATCAGGAGAGCGTGGTATCTACCTTCCTCGAGATCCTTGGCACCACTAACACAGGCAATTACAAGTTGGTCCACGTACCTTATGCACCTGACCTCTTCTAACTTGTGTATTTGTGCAGTCCTGCAGGTCGGGGTTATCCCGACATTTCCGCACAGGCGCTCAAGCTCGTCTTCGTCATAGGAGGAAAATATGGAATCATAAGCGGCACGAGTGCCGCGGCGCCCGTGCGTCTTTTCCTCTCCTCTTTGCGTCGTCCACCTGCGAACATCTAGCCGACCCTCAATGCACAGACCGTGGCAGGCATTATATCTCTGCTAAATGACTACCTCATCTCGAAAGGCGAAGCTCCGCTTGGTTTCCTCAACCCCTGGCTGTATGACGAATTCTACCCAGGCCTCAACGACATTAAGTCTGGCTCAAACCCAGGCTGTGGCACCGATGGTTTTCCCGCCATCATCGGATGGGATCCCGTGCGTCCCTCGACTTTGTAACCCTCTATCTTCTATTTTGGTTGACAAATTAGTTGCATAGGTTACCGGTATGGGGACGCCGGACTTCATCAAACTGGTGAAAATAATCGATAATCGGCCCAAAAACTCAACCAAACAATTGATCGTTTACAGAGAGAGCCCGAGACCCGCGCGATTGTGCACACATGGCAATATTTACTAGCCAGCGTTTCGAGTCGCGATATCACGTTGAGCGAAGGTTGCAATCTGTGCATAGCGCAGGACCACCCCAGCGCGGTCCTTACACCTCCCAAGAGTCCAGTCAGAGTTCATCGGTATAAGAGCGCAAGAGTGTTGATTCGGAATTTGGAGGATAGCGAGGTGCTGGTCATGGGATCACTAATTGTGTACGAGCACTTTGGCTTAAAATGAATAGTGCCTTTCTACGTAACTCATATGATAGTAACCATCACGATGGCTTTGTGTGATAGTTAACACCATGAGAACCTCAATATCACTTGCGCAGATAGAGCAGTACACTTTTTCCATGGGTTTCCATGGTAAAGATGTTGGGTTATTGAATCTGCTTATGTGACGGAGGCAGCCAACTCGGCTTTCCAGTTTACAACCCCCATGACACATAAGCGGCGTCACGGCAGTATCGTAGTCAGTAGCGTTTAAAGAGATAATCTTGGAGCATCGCGTCAGAACTTCTCGGGACCGAGTCACCAAATCCCCTTCTGAGAGATCTGAAACGTCATCTCAAAAACCCTTCGATACCTCGCACTGGCATCTCATTTCTGGCTCCTTATTCTCGGATTCCTAGCGGGTCGAGGTCGCTTCCCCGCGGAGTCGACTACGAGAGAGTAGCCGACTCCACGGGAAATATCAGTGGTTTGGGTACGTCGATTGTGGAAGTAACCGCTGCTCCGCAGCCCATTGTGTGCGGCCAGGACACATGACAACATCCAGAAACGTATTTGGCGATGTCTCGACCGCTGCCTCTGGACTCGGCCATGGCTCATTGCATCGGCCTCTCAATTCCAACTGTAAGGTCTGTGATGTGGCATCAGTGAAGTGGGAAGATCCAAGGAAGAACCTAAATGGAATGAGGCGGAATTCGAAGGGGATTGTGTAAATACGAGGACTATTCCGACAGCCCCAGACGAACATAGGTGGTAGATCCTGCGCATTGTCCTGCAAATAGTGAGTTCTCACCTCTGGCATGCTAGGTGAGTGGCTGTAGCTGACGAGCGATCCTATTTCTTACATAAGGGGTAGACGGGCTTGGGTAACAGGTAACTGAAGGACGCTCGTCGAACCGGTATACGCATTTTGAATGGGGTCCCATGACCGAGTCTTGACGTAAGGAGTAAGGGGAATAAAATGAATGAATCCTTTGTATAAAAGTAAGTTTTAGAACTAAGAGACAGCACAGAGAAATGCCGTAAGGCAGTTGCCTTATGAACTGGATGTAGTTCACGAAGCCCACAGTCGCGGTTGAGGTGGAGACGACGAACAGAAGAGAAGGCGACGGAGGGTACTCCAGGATCAGATCTCAACGTCGGAAGGAAGGTCCATATGGGGTCTTTTGACGTCAGTGTATTCGCCAGGGAAGGGCCCACTGCGGCTATTGACTGGTTGACCCCTAGAGTCTAAACGATTGTGGGGCTGTAAGCCGACGGTCGCGAATCAACATGCATCTCATTGTATCGTGTTTCTTCCGAATCGCAGCGTGGGTGGAACGGCGATACACACGTCCGCGACGAAGAGTCCATACGCTCAGGGCTAGTACGCGTTAGTAGGTGACTCACTAGCCGTAGCCGAATGGGGGGGATGGATGGACCTCCGCAATCCGCTTCGTTCTTGCGTCACGGTGATCAGGCCGGTCAGGACCGCCCCATCTTGAAATCCTACAGCCACCTGGTCCTTATCATACGTTTTGGGCACGACCGCATTCCGAGGTGATTGGGGCGGCAAAGAACTAACTTGTGACAAGTGTCGGCGGCACGCGACTCCGACGGAGGTGGCACGGCGGAGAATGACCCCGAGGTTCAACTTGCTGCGAGCATCTCCGGAGGCGGCCTCTCTCTCTTCCTTTCTCGCCCCCCCTATCAGGATAAGTCACTATCTACCTTCCTTGATAACTTTGGGGATAAGTACAGCAGCTATCATAAGTTCGTCCAAGACCTAGACACGACGTGACGTGACCTATTCATCCTCTGTAACTTATTCAAGTCTGTATCTGTGCAGTGCCGAAAGCCGCGGATTTCCCGACATTTCCGCACAGGCTATGGGATTCGCCGTTTTCTACGAAGGAGTGCTTGATGCCATGGATGGCACAAGTGGCGCGGCGCCCGTGCGTCATTTGCGTCCTCTTCCTCTGAACACTTAGCTGACAGCTGGCAGACCGTGGCAGGCATTATATCTCTGCTGAATGACCACCTGATCTCAAAAGGCAAACCACTGCTGGGCTTCCTCAATCCCCGGCTGTACGGCGAACTCCTCCCTGGCTTCAACGGCATCACGTCTGGCTCGAACCCAGGCTGTGGCACCGATGGATTTTCGGCTACCATCGGATGGGATCCCGTGCGCCCCTCCAGACTTGCATGAGTCTTGCATGTTCGTTTTCGACTTTGGTCGACTCTGGGCTCTATAGGTAATAGGTCTCGGGACACCCGACTTTATAAAACTGATGAAAATAATCGATAATAATGGTGCCAGTAGCTCAGATACGAAAGATTAATGGTTCACAGAGAGAGTATGAGACAGGCGCGATTGTTCATGTGCTATGGCAATATTTACTGGCCAGTGGACGGTGTTTCGAGTTAGTATATCACGCAGCCGATTTGAGTCACAAGTTGAGCGACGTATGACGAGAGTAATCCGAACGGAGCGCGCAATGGTCAATCGGGAGGAACCCACGACAGGAAGGGATGCCACTAAGTTAAGTTAGTCTTTGTCTTTGCTCATACGTAAAGATCTCACGGTCTCACGCCGCTCTACCGTTTCTCGACCTCAAATTTAAACTCTCTCAGTGCTGCGACGAGTTGGATGTAGGAGGCGCTTACCACAGAGGGTGCTGTTCCTTCAGAACAACCTCGTCTGCGGAGTTTAGAGTGTTGTACTTTTCGGGTTCTTTGAATTTTGGGAGTGGGTTTATTGGGTCTGTGGTGCGAAGGAACAGAGAAAGAGAACGCCAGCTCAACTAGTGCGCAGAAGATGTGCTCCTGCACGTTCTCACCGACGCTGGGCAGCCTGAGGTCGGTCTTCGGTTTGACGCCAATCTTGGCGAGTATTTTCGGGTTACAGACCCCAGAAATACGAGAATTTGCAAAAGTCAAAAGAGTGTTCGACATTGTTCATCGCCGCAAGACGAAAACTCGGGATTTTACCTGAGGCGTCTCGAGCGCGCTATTGCGACGATCAGTTACATGAGGCGCATGAAGGACTAGAAAGCTCCCTTACCCGGCGATGAGGATAACATCCTTCGTGCGAGTCTTGTATTTCTCTCCTTCATGCATAAACTCGGCCCACGACACAATTACATCTCCCGTCGCGCTCTTCTCGTCATCGTCCTCCTCACGGATTAGGAGACGACCACGTGGATGTTCTTGAGAGCGCTGCTTACCGGAGTACCGGAGGTACTCCTGCAGAGCGCCGCATTAGCAGACCCTCATCAGATGGGGGAAACGGCAGGTAAGGATACGACCGCCTATGAGCGCCTATTTGCCTTGGGCTTAACCGAGCACGTCGCCATCTACGGGGCATGCCCCTGCAATCACGATCAGCTTGACGCACTAATGCGCAACGCGTGGGGTACGTAGATATCCTTGAGTCTGTCGGGACGAGCGGCTGGATGATTACCTGGATGGGGGCGGGCTCCGATGCTTACCGCATCTTTTGCTGGCCGCCGCGGAGTCGCCGGTCACCCGGGCCGAAGACCAGATTTCCCAGTGTCACAAATGAGCACTTGAACAAGTCAAACACTTGCGAACGTACATCTTCGTTCCAGCCAGTGTGCAGCAGGTGGTAGCGCGTTAAAGTTACGGTGGGCCTACATCTGAGTTCATGGTGCCAGTGAGCTGAGGCCGCCGCGACCACTGGCGGCCAGCCTCTGTCTTCACCTTCAGGAGCATATAGTATGATATCAGAAGAACTTGAACGCGGATTTTACCTTCCTCCAGAACTCTGGCGGCGCCAATGCGGGCGGGTACAAGTTGGTTCACTTACGTTACGTTCCCTCAGGCTGCCCCTTTTAACCTCCTTTGTATTGTTGTAGTGCTGCAGCTCCGAGTCGCGGTTATCCGAGTCCCGACTCGGACATATCCGCGCAGGCTTTCAAGCTCATCATCGCCGGAGCAGGTTGCACAGCATGCCCACCGCGGCTGTACGTCTTTTCTTTCTCGCTCTCTACATTTCTCCACCTGTGAGCATCCAACTGATTTCTAACGCACAGATTGTGGCAGATATTATATCACTGCTAAATAAACACCTCAATGCCCTTATTTCGAAAGGCGAACCTCTGCTTGGTTTTCTCGATTCCTGGATGTACGGAAATGGCTTCGGAGGCATCAACGACTTCACATCACGGGCCTGCTCGAACCCAGGCCGTGGTACTGATGGATTTTCCGTCCAGGATAGGATCGCGTGCGTTTATCCACAGTTGTCCCTCGATTTTCGACTTCGGTTGACACTGAGCTCCATAGGTCACTGGTCTCAACTCGCTCAACGTTTCCAGACAATGCGGTACTGGAGACTCGGAAAATAATGCCGAAACTCAGGTGTCAATACCTCAAGGCTCAAACATATTACCTTAAACAAGCAATTAGCCTATGACACTGAGAAAGAGAGTTCGCGATTGCGAATCCGATCCTTTGAATAGAGCGAACGAGTATGGGTCAAATTGTGACTTGACTTGACCTGGCCCGCCCGCGGGGTAGTGTCTATATTATCGCCAATCGTTGGAAGCCACAAGGTCGAGTCCAGCGAGATGCACTATAAATGTCGCCGCACTCTTGCCTCAGCCAGGAATTCTACATCAGAAACCCCGGATCCCCTCAGCGTTCAGAATTTATCATCCAACCTGGGGCCTCCTGAATTCATGATCATCTTCCACCCACTCTATGTACTCTCTATCTTCACCGCCGTGTTCCTCGGAGGCCTCGCGACGCCCCATGTACCACGTTGGGGTGGAATGAGGGTGATGCATGCATGGAATGCCGTCCCACAGAACTGGGTGAGCATGGGCCACCCGCATACAGAGACCACCATCGACCTCCACCTCGCCCTCAAGTCCCACCACGAGCACGCATTAACTGATGTCCTTTACGAGATCAGCAACCCTGCGCATTCAAGGTACGTCCCTCAGTTGCCCATTCGCATATGGGTGTGCCAATCTGTATTGTACCATTGTCACATGGCAGATATGGCGCATACCTATCAAAAGAGCAAGTCGCTGAGCTTGTTGCTCCTCATCCTGACACGCTTAATCTCGTGAATTCGTGGCTCAAGCACTACGACGTGCCTTCTTCTTCCATCTCAATGACACTCGGTGGCAACTGGCTCGCGGTGATCAATGTACCTGTGTCCCAAGCCGACGAAATGCTCGGCGCATCGTACGAGCTCTACCAGCATGTTGAGACGAACGATAGTGTTATCCGCACGATGAGCTATTCGCTTCCAGATGCCCTTCATGAGCATATAAAAGCTGTTGTGCCGACGACTTACTTCGGCTCTTCGCTCACGATGGGAATGACGCGTCGGATGGAGGCAGTTGATCTGGCGAGCCGTGACACAGAAGTATCTGTCACGCCGTCTGTCCTGCGCTCGCTTTACAAAACGGAAGGTTACATTCCCGCGGCCGCGGACCGGAATGAGCTTGGAGTTACGGGCTACGCTGGGGAGTTCCCTAGTCCACAGGACTTCGAATTATTCATGGAGAAATATCGGACAGACGAGAAAGACGCAACGTATACTGTCGAGCTGGTCAATGGCGGCGGGTATGATCCGAGCCACCCCGGCGAGGAGGCGAACCTCGACATTCAGTACGCGGCGGGTATAGCGTACCCGACGCCACTCAACTTCTACAGCACAGCCGGCGATGCGAACACAGAAAGTGATCCATATATCCATTGGCTCGCCTATGTGCTTAATCAAAAGACCATCCCTCAGACGATCAGCATGTCGTATGGCGGCGACGAGCACGCTGTTCCGTCGGACTACTTGGAGAGAATTTGCTATCTTTTTGCTCAGCTCGGTGCACGGGGCGTCAGCGTCATCTTCTCAACTGGTGACTGGGGCGTCGGCCAAGGCGACTGCAGATTCTATGACAGTTCCGATAATATTGTTGAATTATTTAAACCTGTCTTTCCCGCAACTTGTACGTGTTACATTCTCTTTTTCTGCTTGCAAGAAGAAACTAGCACCAGGACGAGTCGAGTCACTTACTAGACTGCCACGATTTTGTAGGTCCTTTTGTGACAAGCGTCGGCGGCACACAAGGGGGCACAACGAAAGACGACCCCGAGGTCGCTGCGAGCCTCTCCGGAGGCGGCTTCTCCCTCTTCTTTTCTCGCCCCCCCTATCAGGACAACGCGGTGCATACCTTTCTTGATAACTTCGGGGATAAGTATAGCAGCTATTATAAGTTCGCCCACGACCTTGACCTGACCTGACCTGACCTATTCATACTCTGTATTTGTGCAGTGCCGGAGGCCGCGGATTTCCCGACGTTTCCGCACAGGCGCTCGAGTTCATTATGTTCTACGAAGGAGCGCTTAAAGACATGCATGGCACAAGTTGCTCGACGCCCGTGCGTCATTTCATTTGCCTCCTCCTTTGCCCACTTCGCCGACCGCCAGCGCAAAGACCGTAGCAGGCATTATATCTTTGTTGAATGACCACCTCATTTCAAAAGGCAAACCACCGTTGGGCTTCCTCAATCCCTGGCTGTACAGCAAAGGCCTCGCAGGCTTCAACGACATCACGTCTGGCTCGAACCCAGGCTGTGGCACTGATGGTTTTTCGGCTATCGTCGGATGGGATCCCGTGCGTACCTCCAGACTTGCGTGTTTGCTTTCGGCTTTGGTTGACTCTTGGCTCTATAGGTAACAGGTCTCGGGACACCTGACTTTATAAAACTGATGAAAATAATCGATGATAACGGTGCCAGTAGCTCAAATACGAAACATTAACGGCTCACAGAGAATATGAGACACGCGCGATTGTGCAAGTGCTATGGCAACTGGCCAGGGGACAGCGTTTCGAGTTACGATATCGCGTAACCAATTCGACCCGCACGTTGAGTGATGGATGGCGAGTGTATTGATTTGGAGGATAACTAATTACTTTGGCGTGACACAATTGTGCGTTTCTAGTGGTCACGACAACTTGAGTTTGTGAGACGCGAGATACATCAGTAATTGGGCAAATTAGTCTCCTTAGTTCTGTCTGTTTTCACGGTTTTTTGCGGTTTTCTCAGTCTCCGGAAACCTGAAACCAAGAGACTGGGAAACCTACTCATCCGACTCAGATGCTCGTATAGAATGTCCAGAACTACGATGTAACTACATTATACACTGCCAAATCCAACTTGGAATACATCCTACTGCCCTCCAATGAACTCATGAGCGTGGTGGTCCACGAAATGATTGACAAAAAAAGTATTGTATGCATCCAATGCACAGTGGTGATCAAAATCCTTGGGTACCCATGAGTTACCATAGACAGGAAAAAGGTGTGCTGCTTGAGCAATCAAATCTACATGGATAACCTCCATGTTGGCTTGCCAAGACAGTCACATTCTTGCTTCACGGTCCACATGCCTGTGTCTGGGTCATGTTCGCCATCATGAATGAACTAATTGATTAGTGCACATGAATAGTCCTTGCACTGATATTGAAATGAAAAAAAGAGTTGGATGTGCCTGATTTCTGTGCCTTCCATCCCAGGCCAGGAATCATCTGTGACAGCAAACACACTGTCATGGCAGGGGTGGCCAAAGAAGGAGGGTGTTGACTGAATTTGCTTGCACTGCAAGCTACCTGAGCCAGAAAGATTGCTGGGAGCATAAAATGTGGCAATGGTGGAGTGGTGGATCTTGATTGTGCCATCAAAAGCTGGGCATTCTTTGAGTGTGGAAGGAGTGGTCTGCACATCTGGGTGGCAACATTTGTAGAGAAACTGGGAAAACAAAAGCAGAAATTTGGGTTGCTTGATATGTACCACAAGGGCATCAAGCTAGTGATGGAACAGTTTGGTTCAGTTTGGTTCAGAGGCTATTTTCCCTGAACCCTAAACCGGACCATTGGTTCAGTTCAGGGATTTTGCTGAACCTGAACCTGAACCTGAACCAATGGTTCAGGTTCAAATGGGTCCAGTTCAGGTTCAGGGAGAGGCTGAACATGAACCAAACATGAATGCGAATATTAAGCAGAGGTGTGATTATGTAATCAAAAAATCATGCATAGATTCAGGGTAATGTACCGCAAAAGATATGCTTCTGTGGTAAAACATTGAAAACTGTTTGATTACGCCGTCTACTTCTATGTACAAACTAACAATTGTATGAATGTGCTAGTCAGTGCCAGAACTACAAGTTATAACTGTCCACCACCTCCTCATCACTGCTGAGGGATACCTCCATATGAAGCCCTGCTTGTATGGCCACTGAGATGTGCCCATTTTGATATGTACTTTTGAGTAACTGGGGGCCCTCAAAGACAGCTGGCTGCAGCCTGTTTCTTTGTGTGCTGCCGTCCCGCTGCGGGGAGGTGGTGGCATAGGCATGGGATGGGCATGGGAAAGGAAACAGAGGATTCACAAAGACAGTGTTCAGGCCTATATGCAGTCTTCTGATTATCAGACTCCATATACCCCTTCTTGTGTGCGACGTCCGGGAAGATACCTATGAGTTTAGATATCTCACCTTCAGGTCGAAATGTGGATGTAAGTGGGAGCACCACTGCTCGTAGGCTCGATTCTCCCATGGCTGATGCTCCACATTCTCGGCGGCTTCATGTGAACATCTGAACGTGTTGTGATGAGTGCTCACTGTTTATATGCAACAGCGAGGCTCAAGGTCACAAGGATCAGGTGGGCTGATGTTGAACCAACAAGGGAGTAGAACAATGACAGGGAACTATGGACCATGAGTAGCAGGACGAGGATGAGGAACAACCCAATAATGGGAAGCTGCTCAGTAGACAGGAGAGGTACAAGTGGGGATGTCGCAAGTGGACAGTCTGAGGGACTGTCCATTGTATTGCTCTAGCTTATATACCCAAATACATGGTCTGTGTGTACTTTAGGGGAGGCCCAACTCCGATCCACAGGTGGGCCCATGGAATACTCTAGAAGGAGTCTAAAGATAGCATGGAAGGTTCTGGAAGGTTTCTAAGTATATTACCCAATGGCATTAACCCCTGTTAAGCTCCACTTATCAGGGGGTTTGTGGAACATGCCAGAAGGGTTCCAAATATACTGTCCAATAGCAAGTCTCTGATAAGCTCCGCTTATCTAGTGACTTACTTGGTCATTCTTTGCTTGGTAAGTCCCGGTTCCGGACCGGGTCTTTTCTTGAATAGGAAGGTGAGGATTACCAAATCCTTTCACACTCATCATCTTGGCTAGTTCTATTAGACCAATACTCTGCTTCCCAGGTTTTGTGCACGCGCTCCCTTGCACACTCTTTCAGTTCATGGGTTTGTCACGGACCAAGGTATAGGTTCGTGACACATGTGGGACGCTCTGGGAAAGTGGGCAGTAGTGACCAGGCTGTCATCTTGGACAGGTATGTCACAGGTGAAACACGATTGGAATGATGGACAGACTGAGTCTCTCCAGAAGGTAACAAGAGGACGTGCCAGTGTGTGAAGAAGAAAGGGGGTGAAGAGATGAAGAAAAGCCAAGATCATAATTGGAGACAGCCACTGTCACGAACCTATACCTCGGTCCGTGACAAACCCATGAACCACAAGAGGGTGAAAGGAAGTGCGCACACAAAACCTGGGAAGCAGAGTATTGGCCTAGTAGAACTAGCCAAGACAATGCGCGTGAAAGGATTTGATAATCCTCACCTTCCTATTCAAGAAAGGCCCGGTCCAGAACCAGGACTTATCAAGCAAAGGATGACCGAATAAGTCACTAGATAAGTGGAGCTTATCAGAGACTTGCTATTGGACAGTATATTTGGAACCCTTCTGGCATGTTCCAAATACCCCCTGATAAGTGGAGCTTAACAGGGATTAATGCCATTGGGTAATATACTTAGAAACCTTCCAGAACCTTCCATGCTATCTTTAGACTCCTTCTAGAGTATTCCATGGGCCCACCTGTGGATCGGAGTTGGGCCTCCCCTAAAGTACGCACAGACCATGTATTTGGGTATATAAGCTAGGGCAATACAACGGACAGTCCCTCAGACTGTCCACTTGCGACATCCCCACTTGTACCACTCTTGTCTACTGAGCAGCTTCCCACCATTGGGTTGTTCCTCATCCTTGTCCTGCTACTTGTGGTCCATTGTTCCCTGTCCTTGTTTTATTCCCTTGTTGGTTCGACATCAGCCCACCTGATCCTTGTGACCCTGAGCCTCGCTGTTGCGTATAAACAGTGAGCACTCATCACAGCCGCGATGGCAGGAGAGGCGAATGAAAGTGCATCGCTGAGCTGGGGGGTTGAAATTGAAAATGGGCTCTGGTAAAGTGGATTGAAGTGGGGACAGATGACCGCATGCTAAAGATGGACGAAGGTGGGATCGGGTCCATCATGTTCATGTCAAATAGATATTTGGTCCAGTGTTCCACAGCATATTTTGCGAGGGGAAAACACTGTACGGAAGTTCCATGAGGGCCATCGTCTAAACATAGCAGGACACCTAGGCAAGCTTGTGCAAGGGTCATATGTGCCGGTTTGAGGTTGATGTGATGGAATGAAGTGTCCCCGACCGCCATGGCAAGACGATTGGAGGTTTAGGAATTCTTTAATGGAGAAGTGCGAATACTGCACCACCCGCAATCCGCCGTTGTGAACTACTGCAATCAAACTAGAGCAGGTTGATAGCACTGCATTCTTTTGGTCTTCTCTCTGCCAGTCCAAATTCAGCCAAGGAATTCCTCCAGGGGCGTCATCAAAGTCAAAAGCAAGTACCTCTGCAAGCTCTTTGAGGCGAAGAGGCCGAATTGCCACCATGAGACATTGCAGGAGGTGATGTGCATAAGCTCAGGTTGCCAGGTTGATATTCTTCAACACACACTCGTATGTTTCATCAAGGGATTCAGGAAGTGGCTGAAGAATGCGTCGCAGACTTGGTGGGAAACAATGCCGTAGAGTTTCCAGTTGGCAGAAAACCCATCGGAACCTACAAGAATGTCAGTGAGGAAGATGGACCGCTAGCAATGAGACATGCACATCCCATCGGCTCTCTCGGAGAGCATCCCCATGATCAGATTCTGATCCTCAACTTGCCATTTGCCCATCCATACGTCAAACTGAACCACAGAGCTGATGTACTTGGCGATGTCTTTCATTTACCCAGTTTCGTCGTGGAGTGAGACCTGAAGAGACGTCAAGGGCTCAAATGCAGTTCTGATGTTGACTTTGGGGTGACTGGTGATGCATATATGGAGATTCGAGAGGGAAAGTTCGACAAGCTCCTTCATGAGATCTAGGACCTTTGAGGATGGCATCCCAAAAGTGCTTGGACACTTGTCGATTGTGTCTATGATGATGTAGTAGAATGGGTGGTCGTTGGAAAATGTGAGTCTTCAGGGATTGTATTGGTACCTTGTCAGTAGGTTTGTGTGCACCATTGTTGTGAGTCAGGTGAACACAGTGGAGTAAATCACAGCAAAGATCGGAGCCAGCAGAAAGCTGAGGAAGAAGAGAAAGGATCAAGTTCCGGCGATCAAGTTCCGGCGGTTTTGTTTATCTGTGTCCCTAAAGTCAAAGTAGAAGTATGCAACGGTGACCAATGCAGCATCGTGTAGAGTCATGGTATCTTGGATCATGACGGAGCTAATGGAGAACTGAGGCAATCTGAAATAAACACACATGAGAAATGGCATACCAAAGGACACTCTTCCCAGATCCTGCTAGAGATGAGTTGCATCAGGAGTAGAACTGGGAATGGTTAGATGATGTACGTTTGCCATGGATCCATAAGTCATGGAAACTGGTTCCTTTTAGGCCACCATTGGTAGGTGCATGAGTATTCCAATGGTTCAGGTTTGAACATGTTCAGAAGGGTTCGGGGATTGCCCGAACGCTAAACGGAACCGTTGGTCCAGTTTGGGTCATCTCCCAAACCTGAACCCCAATTTACCATCTGGTTCAGTCCGGTTCAGGTTCGGACCATGGTTCAGAACTGAACCTTGCCATCACTACATCAAGCTGAGAGGGGTAACCATATTCTAAAAGATCAAGAAGTAAAAATGGGTACTCAAGTGAAGTGTGGATGCATGAATTCTGGTTGCAAGCTGAACATCAAACTTGCTCACAGCTTGGGGGTCACCAGAAATATCCATCTTGTCTTCATCTTCCTGATCTCCTGAGTCATCCATGGGCATATCAGCACCATGGTTTGTGGTATCAGCAGGAGAGAAACAAAAGCCCCACAGCATTCCATTGTCCTCAAAAAGTTGATGAAGTGCTGACATCTTGTCCATGTGTCAGATCGACCCGAGCATCTGATGCATCGCTTTGTTTTGATTAGATCACCGCCAATGGTCTTTGACCAAGCAAATATGCTTTGACTCAGTGATTGATGAGCAGAGTCCATTGGGGGAGCCAAAGAGGTGTATTCCTTGGTGAAAGTGAGACAAAGCATGCTGGTGAGGTATGGAGAGCTTTATGGAAAGCCTGGCACTCCAGAAAGACAGTGCACAAGTTGTGATGTGTCTGGACACAGGCTCGAAGATTCTCAAGAGATAGAGAATCTATTGCGTTTTGACATGCAATGTAGCAGGCATTCATGAACGCAGTGATGCAGCGCACCATCGCTGATGGAACATACCCAGCAATGGCACTGAGAATGACCTCAAAAGCAATGGTCAGTATGTAATGTTTCCACTGAATGTTGGTTCGACTTGAACCCAAAGGCTTTCCTTGTATCACCAAAGATCAAGCACATGGCTTGCAATTTCAATAATAGCTTGTAAAGGGTGAATAACCACAAATGGTCCCCTTGTATGGCATCACTTGAAGATAACTCTTGACACAAGTGAACAGTGAGAGAAGAATAGTCACAAAGACCAATGACTCTGCTATAAGAATGCTTTGATATGCCTGAGAGGAATACAGGTGGAAGTCAAAACAACTAAGCTAACGACTACTGGCGAAACCTGCCAACTACTTATAGTACTCCAAGACAGTATTGAAACTGAGCTCAAACTATAGTAAACACGACCTACGACCTAATTTGCCAATAGGAATTGTCCATCAAGCCACAGGGGCTTATCATGAAACATACAGTACATGAGGCATATGGCCCCATATGAGTCAGAGATAAGAAACAACTATATGACTCACAAATGACATCAGAACACAAGATAACAAGATAACACAATGTCTCAGTGCTGTTACGTGCGAGCAGCACGTGAGCCTGACTTAGGCAACGTAGAGTGAACGCGGTGACTCAGCAACTAGTTGACTCTTGCACGGAGGCAGAGTAGCGTCTCAACGCTCGAAGGCGGAGTATTACTTCTTGTTGCAACGCGGCCTTGACAAGGCGAAGGAAGGGAGAGAGAGAGAAGCCTCCTTGATTCGATGTGAGAAGTGTACAAGAAATCCAAGCTATCGACTACAACAGTCGATAGCTTCCTTATAAGCTACTCGCGCGATCCGCCTTCGTCAGCGAGACCGCCACTACTACTAATCTGCTGGTAATCGTCCACTAAGCCACTACTGCTGGGTAATCGTCCACTAAGACAAACGCCACAACTACTACTACCCTTGGTAATTGTACAACAAGCCTTAGTCATCGTATCGTACTAGTATCAGTAATCATCATAGTATCACTTGGTCAGCCAGTCCACGACGTCATGCAATCACGTGCCTATACGTCCCATGACTTATGGGTTAGGTCAGATACATACCATGACCCGGGACGTAACATCACCCCCTTCACAAGGGTGAGCGCCCACGCTCTACTACCCAGCTCGTCACCGTAGTAAGACCGACGTCGGTCTCATGTTCGTCGCGTACTCGTCGGAGAGCATGCGCGCGCCCAAGCCGTCGGGACGAATGCATCGCCCTGTCGATGTGTACAAACACATCGTCCTCCAACTTTTGATAGCTTGTTCAAGCTCGGCGATGACCTCCATGGACGCGCGGTAGCGTCTCACCTCGGCTTGGAGAGATATGTCTCCCAACCGGGCGAGGGCCTCGTCTACCTGTCGCCGTCCACGGAAGTCAGTGCGGAAGTATCCGAGCTCTTCACGGGTGTACTCAGCTGCGACGCCCATATCCCGACATGGTTCTGCATGGATGTCGGCCCGATAAACAGGCTGTCCTCGACCCATCGTCCCGAACACCTCGGGGTTGTCTAGCATGCGGACTCTGACGTACTTGGCAGGAACTCGACGTCCCTCATGCTCGATGACCATAGGCACCCAATTCATCCCATTGTTGAGGATGAATCCTCCTGGGGTAGGCGATAGGGTACGGAGAGGGCGCCCCGTCGCATTCGTTCGGCGCGTAACGAAGGGCGATGGATCGCGTCCCTCCCTTGTATAGGGGGGTAAACCTCGCGCATCGTATCCTTGCTCCGCCGTTGATCCGTAGATAACAGCAATTGGAGATGATCGTCGCGTCTCATCCTCGGTTTCTTCGGCAACGCGACGGATTTGGGAAGGTATAGGCAGGGGAGCGCAGTGGCAATAGTTGGGGGGATTGTCGCACTGGACGCACACGACCCTGGCTGCGTGGTATGACTCGTCGCTGTCGTCGTCTTCATCTTCGCTGTCGCTGTCAACCGCGGTGACAGCGAGGGAGGCGCTGGAGGTATTGGTGCTGCCGACGATGGTGGTAGTGAGGGAGGTAGTGGACTGTTGGAAATTCGCCTCATCAGCAGTTTGATCCTCATCCTCCTCTCCGCTGCCGTCTTCTTCACTATCTGGTCCATCCTCCACGCCTTCATTACCTCCTTCAAGAGGTCGTGGTCCCTCCTCATCGTCCTCCACTCTTCCGCTTGCGGGTGTAGGGAATCGCCGGCGAGCCTCGGCAAGGTCTCGCGCGGCTTGGTCTTGTTCTGCTGCGACTCTGACGTGCTCAACGGCTGAGCAAAATTGGTCATCGATGTTGTTATTGCCATCGTAGGTGTTGAGGGTGTCGACGTGGGGGAACTCGTCAAGGATGATAGTGGTGAGTGGGACATTGGACATGTTGTGAGATGGGGGTTGGAAGGTACGTTCCTTGTTGAGACTGCTTTTATGTGAGTCTCAGCGTTTGGATTGGTTTGTTTATACTTCCTTATCGCTTCGTCCGCATGGACGTCGTCCCACGGGACCCACTGGTTATCTGAGTCGGCGTAACCTTTCCACTTGATCAGGTATTGCAACTTGCGCCCTCGGCCCCTTCTTCTTGAGTCTAGTACTCTTTCGACCTCGTATTCTTCCACGTTATCAATCAGCTCGGGTGGTGGGCGCTGATAGTTGAGGCCATGAGTCATCGTCTCTTTGTATGGTGTGAGAAGATCGATGTGAAACACATCATGGATACTCCACTGCGTGGGAAGTTTCAGTCGATAATTGACGGGCGACATCACCTGAGTGATTGCGAACGGGCCATGTCGTCTGGGCGCAAGCTTCGTGGTTGGCTGGTTGGTGCGTAGATGACGTCCCTCGAGCCAGACCTTATCTCCTACTTGGTACCTTGTTGTGTCACGATTTCTAATCCATGACTGTTGCGCCCTCTTCATTTGTCCTTGCGCTTGTTGTCTTATCTCTTTCAATTGTTTCAGTCTTGCCTCGACTCGTGGTATTGGTGACAGCTGATCTGTCCAGTCAGCGCGCGGGTGATATCCCATCAGTAATCTAAATGGTGATTCGCGTGTGGACTCATTGGTCCAATTGTTGTGTGCGAATTCCGCTAGCGCCAGATACTCTGCCCAGTTGTTCTGTCTCTCATTGACCCAGAACCGGAGGTATTGTTCCAGCCACTGGTTGTTGCGTTCTGATTGTCCATCGGTGCGGGGATGGTAGGCCGTTGAGATGTTCTGTTGTATCCCCAGGATTCGGCACAGTTCTCTCGTAAATTTGGATGCGAACCGGGGATCGCGGTCACTGATGATTTTTGAGGGTAGCCCGAATCGTGCGACCACATGTTTGGCGTATAGGACTGCTGTTTCTTCTCCCGATATTTCTTCGACACATGGTATGAATATGGATGCCTTTGAACAGTCGTGATCAGTGATCGTTAGGATGGAGTCGTATCCTCTCGACTTGGGGAGTTTGGTAATAAAGTCCAGTGCACTACTTCGAACGGTGTTGCTTCTGGCTTTGGGAATATGGTTGCAACGGTGCCTTCGTCTGTGTGTGTTGACTTTGCATCGTTGACAATCAGCGCATCCTTTGACATATCCGCGATGTCGTCTCTCATGGTTGGCCACCAGTATTGTCGTTCTACCAGCTGCGTTGTTCGATTTATCCTGGGTGTCCGTGAATTGGGGGATCGTGATGTGCGCGGATTACTTCTCTGATTTCGTCGGGTCCCCCCGTGACGACCAATCTTTGTCCTTGATACCACCATAGGTTGTCGGCTTTGATTAGTTTGTGTGGGTCCACCCATTGCGTATTTTTGTTCGTCCTGTGATCTCGTGGTTTTAATTGTTCGTACGAATAGTTCGTTTGGTAACACCGTAACGTCCTCATTGTCCTTCTCTCCTTGATCATAATCAGGGGCGTCTTGACAGGGCATCTGCTCTTCCATTGGCAGTTCCCTTTACGTGGTGTATCTCGAAGTTATACTCGGCCAGCTCTAAGACTTCCCTAGCTATTCTTCGACTGATCTTCTGGGGATCTCGCCAGTATCGGAGATTGAGATGATCCGAAATATGCGTACTTTGTGAGGTGATCCGGCGAGTAGGTGTCTCCAGTTCCGCAGAGCTTTTACTATGGCCAGTAGTTCGAGGTTGTATATGTCGTAATTGCGCTCAGCTGCATTGAGCGTCGCCGAATAGTATCCTATGGGTGTCGTTTTCCATCTTGTTTCTTCTGTAGTAGTACCGCTCCCACTGCGAATCCAGATGCGTCGACTTCTAGGTCGAATTGTTGGGTTTGGTCCGCGTGTGCTAGAATAGGTTCTTCAGTAACTCTTCGCTTCAGCGTGTCGTACGCTGTTTGTTGTCGTTTTCCCATTCCCATGGTTCGTCTTTGCGTGTTAGCTCGTTCAACGGCTTGGCAATGGCAGCGAATCCTTTGATAAATTGCCTGTAAAATTGCAAAAGCCAAGGAATGATCGTACGTCCTTCACCGATGATGGGGATGCCAGTCGCGAACGCCCGAAATTTTGACGGGTCCATACGTGTTACCCCCTCTTCAAGGATTACCCCCAGGTAATCAATGCTAGAGGCGTTGAAAGTGCACTTTTCTGTTTAAAGAAAAGGTCGTGTTTTTGAGCGACGGCAAGAACGTCACAGACTGCTTCTTGGTGTTTTATTGGAGCGTGCGGCTGTCGTTTTGTGGCTATAGCGATGTCGTCCATGTAGACTCGTATTGTCGTTCCTAACGCTTCATGTTTTGCTATAGTAGGGCGGTAGATTTCGTTCATAAAGCTCTGGAATGTAGCGGGTGAGTTGCACAGTCCAAAGTACATGACAGTCGGTTCGAAAAGTCCGCGGCGTGTTTTGAACGCGCTTTGTGTTCATCACCCTCTTTGATTCGTATATTGTTGTACCCTGTCGAACATCTAGTTTGTGAAGATTTGCGCTCCTCCGAGATCTTTGATCAGGTCATTGATGAGGGGTAACGGATATTGGTTCCGGATTGTCCATTCGTTGACTCTCCGGTAGTCCTGTACAGGTCGTAGCTTTCCGTCCTTTCTTTTTGATGAAGAAAAGGATGATGCGTACGGGGATTTGGAGGGACGAATGTATCCCTTTTCTATCTGCTCATCAATGAAGTCGTCCAATGCTGCATCTTCGACCCTTGTCATTGGGTATACTTTGCAATCAATGGCGTCTGGTGCTCCCTTCTTTAGTTCGATTGCGTGGTCACAACTCCTCTTGGTGGAAACCTTTTTGCTTCTTCTTCTCCGAATACCTTGCGAATTGTTGGTATTCTTTTGGTATGTTGATCGTTTTTGTGTATTGTTTGGCGTCAATAGCGAGTTCAACCGCCGATCTTCGTCCATACACTTGATCTTCTAGCTCGGTCGTTATTTGTTCTTTATCTTCTCTGGTGAACATGCGTGATACCCGCACGTCTTTTGCCTCTTCCTGGAGCAGTCTTGCCAACACTGCTCTTTTGTCGTTTGGGTTGACGGATCGTATTACTATTGGGAGTTGTTTCTCGTCAATGGTGGCGTGTCGCCAGCTAAATCTTGGCTCGTAGGTTGCAAGCCATGGATATCCCAGTAGTAGGTCTTCTTTCCCTATGTCCGTGATGAGGAATCGCATTTCCTTTTTTGTTCCTCCGGTTTCCACATTAAGCGTGAGGTAGTGTGTGATCTGCCCCGCTTTATTAGTGGTATCGTCGATGTTATAGATGTTTTTGGGCTTATCTAGTGCCCGTTGTCCTAATCCCATCCTTTTGACGAATTGGGGATGGATGAAATTGTCGGTGGCTCCAGAGTCCACCAACGCTTTAATGTCGGCCATGTTGTAACTTGCACGAATTGATACTGGTACTCGCATAGAACGGTAGCGCATAATATACACAGAGTTACAATTTATTGCCCTTACCCAGGCCGCCGGGTTCAGGCGCTTCCAAAATCCTGCCCCATCAGTTGTTGCAGGACTAGGTCCTTGACTTCTTCGTCGTCTCCTGCTACCCCTCGTAGCCATTCCGCCGCTTTCTCTTCTTTGGTTTGCGAGGTTTCTGTAGTAGCCTCTGTGGTGCGCGTTTGTGCGTCGCGACGTCTGCGAGGTTGTCTGCAGTCGCGGCTGATGTGTCCCATCTTCTGGCAGTTGTAACACTGCGTTTGGCTATGGTCTCGTCTGAATTGTCTTTGAATGAATCCTCCCGTGGTACGAATGGTGGTCTTGTATTTCTGGGGTGATTCGCTATGATTTCTTCGGCCCCTGCCAGTCGTCCTCGTATACGATCTGCTGAGGTGTCCATTCTATCGTCATTGAGTGGAGCGAGCAACTTAGCTAAGGCTCCTCCTGTCGTTCGTCCTGGTTTGAATGCGTCAAGGTTTCCCCTGACCGTTTGCATATGAATCCATTTTTGTTGCCTTTTCAAGGCGGATTCCCTCCATTCTTCGTAATTCCGGGGGTCGTCGTGTTGGTACATGGTTTCGTACAATGCTCTTGGTAACCCCCTTGTGAAGTATTTGAGCGTTTGCTCGGCATTGATGTTGTACCCTGCGTGTCGAACCAGTTGTTCGAACTGGGCGATGTAGTCGTCTATCTTTCCGTCCTTCATGTGTATGCCAGCGTCGAGCTGGGCTTGGGCTCGTTCTTTGCTAAGAACATCGCCGAACTGTCGTTGGAATGCGTTGAGGAGGTTTTCCCACAACCTGTTGTCGAACTGATTTGTTCCGGTGGCTACCTCGTTGACGAGCCATCGGCTTGCGGACATTACCCATTGGTTAACCGCGTTTCCCTGTATGTAGGTGAGGAACAACATAGCTTTTTGGTACTTGTTCCTCATCGCCGAGTGATTGGCGTTAACGCCTGCGTAGACCTCCCATTGAAGGATAAACGCTTCTGCTTGCGATCTTGCTCCTGTGAATGTCGGTGGTGGGTTACCGATAAATTTGTCGTTTCCGTTTTGATTGGCTATTGGAGGTCCTGCTGGCGGTGGTCCTGCTGGAGGTGGTCCTGCTGGAGGTGGTCCTCCTCCTCCGCCTCCTCCTCCTTGCGGCCATCCGCCGTTGGGTGGTCCTCCTCCTCCTCCTGACGGTCCTCTGGCAGGTGGGAATGGTCTGTTTGCGGGTGATGGTACTCGGTTTCGATTGAGTCGGAATTCGTAGAACATGTCATGTTCTGGAATGCTTGGTGCATCGGGTACGTCTGGTCCCATTGCTCGATTGACAGCTTGTACGTCTTCTGGCTGTAGCTGTTGGACGTGTCCTGTTTGCTCGTTGATGACGAGCCGCGGTGGTGATACCTCTGTTTGGGTGGTCATATAGCTGTATGGTATCCCTCGAATTGGTTCGGGATATGTAACTCAGCTGTTCGTGCGATGAGTGAGTCTATCTCTGGTGACTGCACTGCGATTTCTTCGGGTTCTGCTTCGCTTCGTGGGGTTGGTGATCGTTCGCTAGTGTGACTTGACGGAGCTGGGGTAGTTGTTCGTATTTGGTATTCTGCCCTAGGTGGTTCCGTGTCGAGGTTTATCTCTTCTTCTTGACCGTCGATGGGTCCTTGTTGATTAACTGGCCGCGCGTTCACCAATGGTATATTGATGTTTAGGTCGTCGGCGGCTGGTCGCGTCGCTTCAAAATAGCTGTTGGTGTTGCTCCACCTGAGTTCGATCCAGCAACAGCGTTCTCTGTTGAACACTACTGGGTGGAAGCGTTGTGATGTGGCTGCTTCTGCGTAATACCCGGTGTTGTTCTCTTCTGTCCTTCTGGTGTCTGGTATGTGTCGCCACCTTACTCGTCCTACAAGGTATTGAGTTGGTGCGTCTCGTTCTCGTGTGTTGATACGATAGGGCACGAAGTCCCAGCCGTCTTTGGTGTTAAGAGTTGCCACGGCGTTCGGTTTAGAGGAGCTTGGATTTAATGTTACGTGCGAGCAGCACGTGAGCCTGACTTAGGCAACGTAGAGTGAACGCGGTGACTCAGCAACTAGTTGACTCTTGCACGGAGGCAGAGTAGCGTCTCAACGCTCGAAGGCGGAGTATTACTTCTTGTTGCAACGCGGCCTTGACAAGGCGAAGGAAGGGAGAGAGAGAGAAGCCTCCTTGATTCGATGTGAGAAGTGTACAAGAAATCCAAGCTATCGACTACAACAGTCGATAGCTTCCTTATAAGCTACTCGCGCGATCCGCCTTCGTCAGCGAGACCGCCACTACTACTAATCTGCTGGTAATCGTCCACTAAGCCACTACTGCTGGGTAATCGTCCACTAAGACAAACGCCACAACTACTACTACCCTTGGTAATTGTACAACAAGCCTTAGTCATCGTATCGTACTAGTATCAGTAATCATCATAGTATCACTTGGTCAGCCAGTCCACGACGTCATGCAATCACGTGCCTATACGTCCCATGACTTATGGGTTAGGTCAGATACATACCATGACCCGGGACGTAACAAGTTCCCCCATATCACCTGCTGCATAAACATCATCTACTGAGCCCTGGTTATTATATGTGTACAGAGTCGATCAGAACCGCCGGTTCCAGAAGATATTCAAAAAAATTCCAGAGTGGCAGTCGAAAACCTTGTTATGACTCTAGACAGTGCCAGCCAGTAGGCGCATCAGCAAAACTGCATTCGCTTAATTTAGTGCTTAACAGGTTAATTGATCATTTAAGTGTTCCTAAATGGGACTAAACAGCCATTAAACCAAATTCAGACTAGCAGACAAGTAAGCACGATTAAGGAAACAAGTAGATTCTATTTCTTGAAATTTGGCTGATTTGATACTTATTCTTCATTTATTGTGCCCTTATTCACTGACTTCACTTCTTATAGTTTTAAGCACGTATTCAATATCAAGCTGTATATTCAGAATCATGGGTGGACAACTAAGAGTCTCAGCAGGCGTAATGGGGGGTAAAACCAGTATTAAAATAAATCACAATGTTTCAATGCGACAGCACAACAGCACAACAGTAACGACACGAATATTAAGGCAAAGAAAGCATGAATGCAAACACATCAGTGGAATGCCAGAGTGGCACACTCAGACTGACATGCAGACTCCGACTCAGAGCTTGTCAATGTTGCAAGTTCAAGACTGTTCATGGGTCATCTTCACATTTGGCACTCCCCTGCTTTGCCCATATACCTCTACTTCATTCCTTTCTGCTTTACCCATGATGTTGCGTTATCACCTAATGCTTGCCTGATTAGGCAGAAATGGGAATGCGCACTGAACGACTTAGCAAATACACAGAGCAATCCACTAGTCCTCTTCTAGAACTAGGGCTGTATGACGACAGGCTCAGTAGTCAGCCAATCAAAGGGTGACTTGAGTAGATAGACGGCTCTCAACGAGCAACAAGTAGAAGAGACAAGGGATGAGTACAATTGATGGTGATAGTCAAGAAGACTAAGCTGAAGGCTTCGTCTTCTAGAGCACTAGTTTATATACAAGTACGCGCTGGTTTAAAGCACAGCTAAGAGTATAGTATGAGTCATAAACCCTAGTACAACTATCCTAGTGGTGAGTAAGTCCAAGTACAACAATCCTCGGAATCAGTAAGCCAACTACACAGATGACACAACAATATGACGGGGCATAAGTCCATGACTGATTACCGCTTACTGTGGTGGTCATACCTAACAGTAAGTGTTTGGTGTGTTCGTAACAACACCCCCTTTTCAGTCTGAGCGACCACGCTCAGCTGACCAAGGAGTGGTCTTCCTAATGTCCTGAGGCATCCAGTCCATAACCCTCCTAATCACGTCAGCCTTCTCCAGGCAATGTACGCACTTGTGTCTGCCCATGGTGACGTTGAATAGTTCATCCTCCAGCTTCTGAATACGATCATTGACGTCCTGGACACGGCGTTCATAGTAGCAAAGCGCTGCACCTCAATGGCGAGGGCGTGGTCCTTAATGTGATGAAGCCCGGCATCCACTTGAGAACGGTGCTTGTACGAGGTGTGGAAAAAGCGGAGGCATTTAGTGTCGTAGGGCTCGAAGTCCTCGTGACCGAAAGACTCCCCCACATGAATCGGACCAATGTAGACCTCACCGTTGTGCGTCATCCTCCCACGTGCCCAGGGGTCGTTCTCTGTGTGCACCTCGACATATTTGGCAGGCGTTTCACAGCGTTGAGGTCCG
The DNA here is from genome assembly GCA_015025155.1 of Lactarius quietus. NCBI lineage: Eukaryota > Fungi > Basidiomycota > Agaricomycetes > Russulales > Russulaceae > Lactarius > Lactarius quietus. Next base: position 107,207 of record WITN01000245.1, read on the forward strand.
ACGATGAGGAAGGGGATGTAGTTGACCCCCACATTGACCTCATAACCGTCAGGGATTCAGTGAGATGGGGCGACGAGGCGACGACTTAG